>JARFJB010002539.1:267500-455000 GCA_036346205.1 Vesta saturnalis
GGCTGGGTGTATTAATGGAGTAATGTTTACCACTTCTTCGATTTTTGGCCTGCTAAATCAATCTCCCCTAGGGTGACTCGCTATTATATTTTAAAACAAGTGCTCTTCTATCTGCTAACTCCTTTGCAGCCAAATCTATTGGCAACATATTACTGAGTACCAGCGAAGCTTCAGTAGAGGTCGTGGAATAGGCACGCGATACTTTAATGGCTAGTATTCTTTGGGCATTAAGTAACTGTCTCTTCTCGTGAACCCTAGTTGAGCCTTCTACCCAAATTGATGCAGCATACAGGATTGCAGGTTGCACAGCTCCTTCGTATATTCGTACACACCCTTGACCTTTGATGTCCCATGATAATCGCGCTGCAGCTCCTATACGATGACCTATTTGTTTACCTTTATCATTCACCACTTTAATGTGCTATTTCCAACTCAGCTTGTTATCTATAATAACCCCAAGTAGTTAATACAGTATTTGCAATAGATACGTTCGTTACAAAACAAAAAAGATGGTCGAGGTTGATTTGGTCTTCTTCCAAAAATACAGCTTCACTTTTAACTTGATGCACGTTCAAGGACAAATGGTGTTAGAATTTGCTAAATTTTGTGGAACGAAAGCTTACGCACATATAGTAGTTTAATAAAATTTGAATCTAGACCTGGACAGTATACGAATGAATATGAATGTGAAAGTGGGTTTTACGAAGAATTGTTGGGTATTTATAAAAATTTAAAGGTGGCAGCGATTTTCTAGTTCCGTTTGCGTTGATTCCATTTCCGCCTGCCTGTTCGGTAAAAGCGCGCATTAGAAATTAATCTGGGATAGGTTGTCTGTGGTTTGAGCGGGATAAAGAAGTACAGCCAGAGACACTCGGGCTAAAAGTTATACCTGATAGGGTGGTCGAGCGCGAATATTTTGTGAGATCGTAACGATCTGTGCTGGCTTTTATTTATAAATAATTAGTGTCGCAGTGCATATTAGTTTACTGCAAAAACCCATTTTGGGGATGAACTATTTAAACATTTACAAATGGAGTGATTAATTCAGAATTGAAATTACTATTGAGTTTTCCAAAATTTAAGAAGTGTTTAAACACATTTGTAATAAACAGTAATCATCCAATTAGAAAGTATTGTGTATACAGAACCGCGCGATCCAAAAAGAAACATGAAGTGATTCTTTATAACTAAAAAAGGTGTGTTATCGTCTAAGGACTAGTTAAACAGTATTGAACACTAATGTTACCGGTTTAAATATATGTGCGATTGTTAACTGCACTAAATCGACCGTTTATAGACATTTGAGAATTTGGTGTTCAAGTGACAAACATTTATTTTGTTTTGAAGGGCATTTAGTAAATCAGATTGTCCAATTTTTTACGCGTTTAAAGGTATGAATGAACATGGACATTTAAGTTAGCGAGTAGTCCGACGGCCAACGTGAATATTAGGGCCGCTTATCAGTGCAACTCATACCTATTAACCATTAATTACAACAAATCAACCCCTGTAGATACAATATCACACCTTACAAGGGACTACGGAAGTTATGTACGCAAGAATAATTTTGGATTTTTGAATGATAGAAGTTTGATTATCTATAGACTTGTGATTGTTTATATTGTAAATTTAATTTAGGTATTAAGGATAATCAATCTCTATTAGCTGTTATATGTTTAGCTTATAAATTTAAGGATTTTAATCTATAAGAATTGTTTTTTTGTATGTGCAGCTTCTCGGAAGATCTATAACTGACTTCCATCAAAATTTTAACACCTAGAATTTATTGAACGATTTTATTGAAATTTTCGTCAACGATGACATTCATTAGAATAAACAAACGATTAAAATTGGAAAACAAAAGAATAAAAACTAAAGGTTTTTGTCAATAATGGGTTGCTCCGCCAGCTTGTTCCAAAAAACGTGTTGTAGCCCTTGCCGTATGAGGCGCGCATTATCCTGTTAGAAAATGGGATTTTCAGCCCCTGAAGACATGGAAGCGCAACAGGTTGTAGTACATTGGGAATATAACCAGCGGCGTTTAAGTTGCCATCAATGAAGACCAAGGGTGATCTGCTACCGTAACATATTGCATCCCATATCATCACTCCTTGTGTGAGGGCTGTATTGCGTTCCACAAAAATGTTAGATTTTACGTTCTTCGCGCATCCGTCTGGCCCTCCCACGATCATCGTGGGCCCACAAGCAAAATCGGGACTCGTCACTAAACACAATTCGATGCCATTCTTGCCTGCGTAGACGATGAAATGGTGTAAGAGGAAGACATAAAATGGACGATATGAACGCAGCCCATAAGACCTTATCCGGCTATAAACAGATGACATTGACATTGTGGGTCCTACATCTCTCATCCAATCGTTTGTAATCGATCGAGTTGTAGAAAACCTGTCCCTTGTGGCCAAAAGCATTAAGTGACGTTCTTCGCGATCTGTAGTCCTGCTGGGACGTCCAGATCCAGGGCGACGTTGTTGCGCCACTTCCTTGGACTATTTGGACCAACATCCCAATACCGTTGTAACATTTCGGTTTGCACGATGAGCAATTTCTCTTAGCGAAAGTCTGGCCTCTCTCATGCCAATAATATGGCCACGTTCAAAATCAGTCAATTGGGAAAAATGTTGATGTTGACCCAAGTTAAGAACAAAATTGTGAACAAACAATTTGCAAAATTGACAGTTAATTACACACTGATTGGTTTACTTTTCAAATTATTTATTACCAAGTGCAACGGAAAAAAACTAGATTTTATTCAAATTTTAATCGTTTGTTTGTCCTAATGAAAGACATCGACGAAAATTTCAATAAAATCGTTCAACAAATTCTAGGTGTTGCAATTTTATGGAAGTCAGTATATGTAAATATTTTTGCATAATTGGTTAATATAGTTCGATTACTTCATTTATTTTTGTTTGTTTAAATTGTGATACCTTACAGTTTAAAGTTTTAAAACAAAACCATTATTATAAGAGTTCATTGTTTCTTTGTGTAAAATGATATAAAGGTTTACACCGTTTAAAAATAATCAACCTTTTGATATTTTGGGTAAATGATTGATCTCAAAATTGTTTGTTTTCAGTCGAAGTTTAATTACTTTGTATTCTTCAATAACCATTGAATACACAATACTGATAACAATTTATTTATTAAGCAGTAATTTCAGATTTGAATTACAGCGATTCATTCATGCTTGTGAATGTTTAAGTACAGTTTAAAGGTAAAGAATTGCATATGATATTTAGGAAAATATATGATTCAGAAACGACGCATTGATCGTTACGTTTCCCAATGTTATAACGTACGATGGTTAAAATTTAATAGACAGAATTGTTATTTTTCTAAATCGGGTCAATATTTATTTCAGAATTTTTATGACGATTATAAATATTTATCTATACTTATATGAGGTTAAATTAGAAAGTGTCCAAATAACGTCTTATTACCTTGATTTTATGAATATACAGGGTTATTAAGCTTTGGGTAATTTTATTTTTAACTTAAAGATTTTCAAAATTTACGCGTATTCAGATTACTGGGACCATATTTAATATACTATTTTAACGTGAGAGGGTGTTGTACGAATTGAACGTTTGAATTGAAATTATGCATGATTTTATCGAATAGGGTACAATTTTATCTTCCACAGTCAGGTAGGATTAACTTAACACTTAGCCGAGGATTATTTATTTTAGAAAAATTGAAGATTGTGGTGGCGCCTAGTGTCATATGTATTTGAATGCCCTATACACACACACACACACACACTATATATATATATATATATATATATATATATATATATATATATATATATATATATATTCCCTCAATACGCACCTTCACTCTACCGAAATTTTTGGTTTTATGTGGCTCTAAAGTTAGAATTAAAAGTGACGAATCGTTTGTTTTCTATGTAAGAAGTATTCATAAAGCAAGTAACGAGTGCCTATTAATGATTGAAGCTGACGTCATGTAGCAAATTTTGGTTAGGTTGGTACCACTACACCTCATTTCGTTCGCAACGATTGACATTAGCGTCCGATGGGGTAATCACCTTTGATCTAATTATAAACATTGTTTGTTAAAATTACCCCTACTTTCTATTGTAATGTTTATTGCCAATACTTGCTAATTACAATTATTTAAAAAATACATTTTAAAATTATTGTTATAACAAAAATACAAATACATTCTTCATTAAATTAATATAATTACAAAAAATGTTGAAAATGATGACCCTGATGCTGTAGACATAAATTAATTCTCCGCTTCATGTTTTCAAAAACACGCTGAAGTTCTTCCCGTGTAATAGTCGGCTGAATCTTGTGTTCAACTGCTTCCATTAATTCATCTAAATTATATAATCTATTTCTATAAATATTACTTACGCAAATTTGAAAAACTTATTTCAGGAGTTATGAAAATAACTGATTGTGAATATAACAAAAATTAATACAGGAATGATGAATAAACGGAAAATTATAATAAAAGCTAATGAAAAACAGACACGTGCGACTATGGCAAAAAAGTTAGAAACCGATTGATTTTACAATATAATTCTCAGTGTTGCAAATACTAAGCAAATAAATTTCCTAGATTTGACATGACGTCAGCTTCAATCATTAATAGACACGTGTTATGAGAAATTGACGTATTTGGTTGATTGATTCCCTTAAGCTTTATTCCAAATTTTCCATGCGTTAGTAAATTGGAAATAGAAATTTCAAAGTTGAGTATACATTGTTTTCCAGTAAATTTTTACAAAAAAGGTTTTCATAATAAAACGTATTTGTTGGTAAGAAAAGTTGAGATATATATTGGGGAATGTGAGATCACTTTTGTAAGTTGTTTATTTGAATCATGTGTTGTCATGTGTATTTGAACGCCCTGTATATATGTACGTATTTTTTTCTTTTTATTCTTTTTTTTGCGATTTGCAATTTACGCTAAAGAAATTTGTTTTTTTTGTGTTCATCAAGGTACAAGTGAAAGTAACAATTGTTTGATTTTCTAAGTTGTAGTGATTTTCGAGTTAAACTTTTCGTATTGCAATTAAGATTTGATTTCTGAAATTAGCAATTATATATTTTGGTGGATTAATTAAATGGAAATAGGAAATTTTAAAGTTGAATCTAAATTAGTTTTCCTGTGAATATTTACAAAAAGGTTTCGTTAAAATAAAATGTAGTTGTAGATAAGAAGAGTTCGCATGGAAATTGTATGATGAGGTCATTCCTTGGTTTGCTTGTTTAAGCAGGGGCTGGTGATGTTAATTTTACTTATCGCCTTTAGTAATTCACGCCGTTTTCTGCCGGAGTAGAGTATCTTAGTCCATTAGTGTTAAGTAATTATCATTATCGTGTAAGGGATAAATCTGTGGACGACAATTAGCACATGAGGCGTGCACGTCGCAGTGTCAGCAGTTTCTTTCAATTTAAAGCGTGGTTAAGGAAGATGGTGCAATATTAGGGAGAGGGCAAGAAGTTGTTTTTCTGCGCGATTAATTGCGCAGGGTTTTCTCGATCTGACTTTCGAGAGTAAGAGATGTGATCTGTGAGCTTGGTGGCGTGCCCTTTTCGAATACCTGGAGGGTCGAACTTTTGGAGAAGTTGTTTTGCAACTAAAAGCACCCGTTTGGTGGACATTTGTATAGACGTTCATCCCTCCTGCTTATTTATTTTGAAGTTACAGACCGTGGGGTCAATTAACGAACGTTTCACTAAGTTATGTGTTTATCTGAGTGTATCTTAGTGGTGATTAAAGGTCGCGCTTAAAGCGGATTTATATTACCGAATGAAACCATTGTGAAGGCACAACGTTTTGTTTCCCACGTAAAACAGAATTAGCCGCAACAGACGAAAGTCTTACTGTAAATAATTTGTAAATAGACCTTTTTTTTTCATTTAAATAATTAAACAGACTTGTAAATAGAGCTACCGATTTAATTGAACATTAAAGTGTGTAAATATCTCGAGTGTAAAAGCTACTCGCTTTGTGTACATAAACTATGTAACGTCCTGACCAATTAAGTTCAACGTATCTCTATCGAAATTAAGACTGGGTGGGAAACTGCCGCAATGGTTTACCGATCGTGGACATTCTGCTGGTATGCTGGAGCCATTCCTGTTGCTTTCGTTGTTGCCTGGTGGAAAAGGTAACTCAATATTGTACGTTATTGTGAATGCTTCACCATACCTTTGATTGTAAACTTGGTCAAATTATTTGTTCACGAGCGAATAAACGTAGTCGTTTGTTTTGGTGTTGTTTTGCGGAATTTGATACTTTCACGTCGTCTCAATAAAAGGCTGACGAACTGCTTTTATTTGCGGTATCTGGATATTTTGTTTTTTTATTATTTAATTAAATGTACTGCAAATTTATGTATATGAACATTTCGCATGGTAAAATTGATTTTTAGTGATCAATTGGTTACGTACTGTTTTGAATTAATTCATATTTAGATAATCCTATTTCCGTAGTTTAAAATCAAAAGCCACTTGGTAAGCATACAAGGTTGACCATTTTATGTTCCCGTTTTCTAGTATTTAATATTTTAGATCAAACCGAAACCAGTGTAAATAAATCTATGTATCTGTGTGCTTTTTGAGATAAATTTCGATATAATAGACGAACAATTAATTGAATTTTATGGTGTTAATTTGTGATCTCCCGACCAGCGAAAGTAATATTTTACGAAGAGTAGTAATTTTATTATTCAAACTATAGAATTAATTGAGAGCTAAATGTTGAGTTTAATTTTCTTTGATTAATTTTGAAAGTAACTATAGCTAATTTCCTACACTTGAAGCATTCAGTGTTATGTACAGTTTTTTTTTAGTTTTATTAAATATATTGTATTATTTAACGTAACCGATTAGAGGAATATTAAATGACGTTTATCTAATGTCCTATTATGTTAGTTTGGAGTTCAATGTATGACAGAGCTTTGGAATTGAGTAGTATTTAAATTTGAGTTAATGAGATTTAAGCGTAACATCTGACGTTCATTATTTTTTTTTATTATTGTGCTGGAATTATTTTGTTCACAAGCGTTGGGGGTAACGTAACGAAACATAAAGTTAAAGATGTCATTGAAACCCAACAGCTGATTTGCGTCCACGCTATTTTGATATTTGAGCGTGTAGGTATTTCTAAGATTTCTTCTAGAGCTAAATTTTCGAAGTACCTCCGACCTGCACCTGGAGGTAGCCAACGTAAGGTAGAGTGAGATCTTTTGACCGTTAAAGGCTGATTTATCTACGTGTGCCCAGGTCTGGCGCCCTTTTACTTGACTTTATTTTGATTAGGATGAACCCTTATCTGCGACTTTAGACAATACGACTAACCACCTACAGTATTTTCAAATTCAAAAACACGCCGTCTGTCCCACCGAGCTAGTCCGGTGCACTCTAATTATCTGTTACCTGCCGTTTTAGTTTCATTTTCGACCGTAACAGTTTCTGCTGATATCATTCGGGAAGTGTGCCTTAGAGATTGGCGCGGTGTTTCTGTCACGATATAATATTTCAGTCCGTATAGAGTTAAGAAATTATCGTTACCAGATATGCAGTATTTCTGTGGACCCAGTATGTACCTGAGTAAACCTTAAGGGCACATATTCTTAACGAGATAACGTGGGTTAGATACAGGATGCTGCGTTGGCGGTTTTCGTGTGAAAGTTGGATAGGAGAGAAAAATATGATACCATTTTCTTAAGAGGGGGAAGAGGCTATTTTTTTGGGCGGTTAATTGGAGGGACTCTAAAACTGATTGTCGTGTGTTAACCATGTAAGCTGTTTCGCGGGGTGTGCGATGTCGAAGACCTCGGGAACTGAACGTTTCGGAAAAAGTTGTGTACAACCAAAGCACCGTCTGAGTGGATATACAGTGGTTCATCTCTTCAGGGTGTTTATAGAAATTTCGCGCACTTTTTTTTGCGCACGTTTCATACAAGCAGGTGTGTCTTTTTAAGTACTCCCTGTTAGTGAATTAATTAGCGCAATTTTGCGGATTGACATTATCGAGTAAAAACCCCCATTCTTCACGTGTAATAGCGATCAGCCCTAACAGACGAAGGTCTCGTTGTACATAAATTTTGTAAATACTTACGCTAATCACAAATAGACTTGTAAATGAAGCTACTTGCTTAATTCAACATTCAGTCAATTAAGAACACAACGTTGCTACCTTTGGTTGCCGCTTAACAGATATTAAGAATTCTCCTGACGAGAGCATCGCCGTTCATGTCTAGATGATTTTCACTCTAGCCTGGAGGACAAAGTTCTGAGAATATTGGTAGAAAGTAATCTAACATTTAATCCTTATGGTGTACATTTGACAGTGTTTTGCTAAATTATACGGCAATAAGTAGGTGAACGTAGTCGTTTTGGTCGAAGTGTCAGTCCATTGATGTTATTTTAATTAAGTTTGACGGACTTTTAATACTTTAAGATTGATTATTTGGATGTACGTTAGGTTAATGTGTATTAAAAAAAGGTTCACCTACGGTATTTAGGTGATATTAACATTAATACAAAGTTAGAGGACATAACTTGCAAGTTAGAACCGATTAAGTAAAAGGGGTAGTATATTCTCTCTTAACCCAAATTTTAAGATAACCGGCACATAAATTGGTGCGGCTTACGTTTAAGCATATGCGTCGTCTTTGTGTTTTTATTCGTGTTTATTTAATAGATCGTTAATCAATTGGGTTTACTAGCATTATTTGTAATATTCTTCCAAACAGCGAAAGCATTAGTTAACGAAAGTTGGTATTTTAGAGAATTTAAGATAAGTTATTTTGTTAAAGGTTAATTTTATTGATTAAATTTCATTCATTTCATATTAAAGCCACCTGATGGCAAATTCCTGATTTGACGTATTTATTTTCAAGTAGTTTTTTATGTTAAATAGTTTTTTTAACCTAACAAACTAGAGAATTTCGAACGACGTTTGTTTAGTTTATGTTTAATCGTCTTATGGTGCACTGGTTATAGAATTTTAATAGATGGCTAGCATTTGGATTTTGACTTTTCAGTAAATAAGCGAAATATTTCTTTACCTTAAAGCAAGCCGCTGACCCCGTCAGCTGATTTTCGCGCACGCTTCATTATTATTTGAAGGCATGTGAATATTTTGAGATTTTTTTTAGAGCCCTAATTCCCGGAGTACCATTTACGCGCACTTGAAGGTAGCTAGCGTAAGGGTAAGTGAGACTGTTGTCAGTTTGGGGATGATTTACCCACGTGTGCCCAGGTGTATTCTTACCGAGACTAGCTTCCTTTACGCAACTTCATCACGATTGCGACTCGCTCTTATTAATGACTTTCGACAATGCGACAAACCACCTATAGTATTTAGATTCAGAACCACGTCCACGGCCCTCTGTCCCACCTAGCTAGACCGGTGCACAGTAATTATCTGTTATCTTCCGTGCTAATTTCGTTTTTGACTACTTTTCCCGGATAGAGTGTTGTTATTTGTTGTTTTATGGTAAGTGTAAGTTGTTCGGAACTAAATTTTAATCATTTTAGGTATTATATCCAACCCGCCCATTTCTACTGCAGTTAGCTTGGCGGCCCGGTTACCTTGGTAAGTCTGGCCGACGCCGAGTGAGGTTTGATCGTGTAACAAACATTCAGATTTCATGAACATGCAAATTATGCGTAACGACAAGTCCCATACAAACGATGATAATAATGTAAATCAAAAAGATACATAATATATGCACAAATAGTAACAATAAATTCATGAACCACAGAACGTTTATTCAATGCGTATAGATTTTCATCACACAAGGTAGCTTCACAGTAAATGAAATAGACTTTGTAACGTTTAATGCATCTGTAATGAGAAGGTTCAACATTCATTCCAAATTAGAACAGCACCAGACCCTTGTCAATACCAATAACGAATTTGTGAAATGTAACTGTAATATTATTTTATTAATTATTTTATTCCATTGATTATTATGAGTGAATGCTATTTGACCGCCAAGTAAGTATTGTGTAAACGTTTCGTTGTCATTTATTAAGCCGAAATTATGTTTTTGTTTACACTGTTCCCTACACATGCCTTGTTCGCCCATACAATTGCACTGATAGCCACAGTAATAAAGCGAACATGCACAACGAAGGTTCGATTACTCGATGTCACTAAATAAACTATAATGCGAGCATTTATCTTAACCTGCGCTGGTAAGTTGTACCACATAAGAATTACTAAATATTGAGAGGACTGTAATAACCCTCATGTTAAAGTCGCGCAAATATTTAAACACACACACACACGCGCACACGCGCACACACACACACACGCACACGCGCACGCGCACGCGCACGCGCACGCACGCACGCACGCACGCACGCACGCACGCACGCATGCACGCACCCGCCCGCCCGCCCGCCCTCCCGCCCTCCCGCCCGCCCGCCCGCCCGCCCGCCCGCCCGCCCGCTAAGTCATCAGCAAATAAACAGTGTTTAGCTTATCTTTAATGTTTAGAATAAATAACAGAGAGCCTAATATACTACCTTGTGGTACTCCTATTTCAACATTCAGGTAGGTAGAATTACTACCGCCGTAGTGAACAAATTGTTTTCTATTGCGTAAATATGATTTATTAAAATCATGACATTTGCCCCTTAATCCTAATCGTTCAATATTATCAAGCAATATATTATGATCTACCAGATCGAGTGCTTTTTTTAAATCAACACAAATTGCTGCAACTGTTTTGCCATCATCGACTTGATTTAAGATGGTTGATAAAGCTGACATTGTAGAATATCCTTTACGGAAACCAGTGCCGTAACTAGAGTACGCGAGGCCTCGGGCAAAAGTCACTAGGGGGCCCTATCGTGTACCTATTCCGCGCAGTAGGTGCAAAAAAGTCAGCTGACCAAGTTTTTGGTTTTTGGTAACCTAAACGAACCTATTAAATTCAAAAAGAAATTATTGTTATTTAGTTCTGAATACTTACTGTTACTGAACTCGTGTGTATTTACGATAGAGGATTATAATGTTATACTTTTCGGCACTCAATAGACGCGCCAATGTGGTATATTTGTGAGTATGAAAATAAACCATTAATTTTATTTCTTGTGTTTGTAATAAAATAAAAATCCATAAACATTAACATATAACAGTTATATATAATTGTAATAAGCGATTATACATGGAATCAGAACACACACAGTAGGAAATTAGAGTTGCTGCTAAAACTTCTTCTTCCTCGATTGTTTGGGTGCAAAATCAATCAATTTTACGCATTCTTTCATGCTCTATTGACAAAACTGACAATTCACATAATCGGCCCTGGTCCATCGTACTGTGTAAGTACGTTTTAATTCTTTCGAAAACGATTTCTCTGCTTTCGCTACTGTTATTGGAAGCGTCAAATACGTAAAACATGCAGTACATACATCCGGATAAGTTGACGACAAGATATTATTTTCCAGTACACTGAAGTGCACTAATTCCTGAACATTTGACATTGCCTGTAGTTTTTTGCTGAATGACGATTTGAGCGAAATCACCTGTGGACCAAATAGGGGAGACATATCATTTTGGAAAATATTGAACAAACTCATTTGCTCGTTGTTTAATGACTTATTCGGAATTTTCTACAATGAATGATGGCTGCATCACTTCGTAGCTTTTTATAACTAGGTCCATGTTTCGAAATCGATTCTTCAGCTGCGCACAAATGATGTCGATCATAGTATAGAATATGTCGACTTTAAATCTAGTCTTGGGATCTGTCAGTCGCTCATATTCAGCTAATTCCTCATAATGACGCTTTACTTGGCTTACAGGGTCGTTTTCTGAACTGGTTGCTTATTCCCCATTTCTTGCTGATTTCTTCTGCTTCCACAACCAATACTTCAAAAGAATCTCTAATAGAAGACACTGACGATAACGTTGTCTCTAATGTTTTGTACACAGTTCTCAAATCTTGATTTTCTGCTTGTAACATTCTCGAAACAATGTTGATATTTTTTAGCAGCGTCGTTTGTATTGTCAGCATCAAAACAAAGTAAAACTTCTCAATCTTCTTCCTATGTCCAAGAGCCCCATTCCTTTCTTTTGCTTCGCGACTTGTTAGGAAGATCTTTGAAAGTGTTTTGAGAACGTCATACAACCTTTCCTTTAGTACGAGTGCCTCGTATCTTCCAGACCAGCCAGTTGGATTCAGTTTTTTTAAGCTATCTCGCTTCTACTGTCCTTTTCATTTTATAGTTCGCTCCAACGAAGTATACTATACCCAAAGAAATTGTAGATGTTTTCTACATCTTCATAAAATTGCTCTATGTACCGGTTCCCTTTAATGCTAAATCTAGATTGTGTGCAACGGAATCTACGTAGTATGCGTGACGTGACAAATCCAGAATTTTTTTCTAAACGCCATTATATGCACAACTCATCACTGATGCTCCATCGTACCCCTGCCCTCTGCATTTTTTTATGTCAAAACTTTTTTTGTGATCGACTTCAGAATGTTTCCACATAGACCTGCTGTAGATTGATCTTCCACCACATGGAATCCAGTGAATACTTCGCATATTTTCACTTCAACATGTTTGCCATTTGTATCGTACACAATTTTCATATATCTACATACCTTACTTAAGTGGCCTATTTTCGCAAAGTCTTGCGTTGTGTATTATTGCAGAGTACGGCGAGTTTTCGATATTTCGTACAACCATATTTGATAATAAAGAAATAAATTCGTTCTGCATACTTGGACTTTATTATTTGATGCTCTTTGGAGGTAGGTTTATTACTTCAGCGAGGACACTATGATATTTGACTAATAATTGAATTATTGACAGAAAGTTTCCTTTTTTGTCGCTTGTGGTGTTATCTGAAGAACCACGAAACGGAAGATAGCATGAGAATGACATCTAGAATTCGATGTAGTACCTTTCGCCAGAAGAAGCGTTCTTGTGCGAGAGTATCTTCAAGGACTTCTTCTATGGTTCTATTTTGTTGCCACTTATCATAAACAATACTGGAGGATAGTTGATCCAGATCCTGTTGAGTTTGATACAGGATTTTGTTGTAAAAGTGTAGAATGAAGTTGAAAATGAGCGTCCATCTGTATTTCTAGGGAACGGTCCTATTGGTTGGAGTGCTCTTGCATGAATGATGTCACGTTTAGTTTGAGAGTTGGTGAAGTAGAAGGTGTGGTTGGATTGTCATGTTGAAGCAGCGAGCCTAAAATATCAAAACAACTCTCTATTACAGTTCCAAAACGAATTGTTAAATTTGAATTTGAATCTTATCTATTGCTATTTATAAACATAATAATAGTAAGTTATATTAAACACTTGAAGATAAATTCTGCTATAAGTACCTCTTCAATACTGAAATTTGAATACATTAGGCTATTCAATATACATGAGTGATTCATGCGTAATGTACATAGTAATTAATGCGTAACAGGACAGGACACAGTTTGTATGATGAAAATAATCAATACAATGACAAATAATATATTATTATTACAAAAGGTATATATTTCTAACTTACTTGAACCAGATGTATTGTCTATGGCAAGTTCTTGGTTTTCGAGAACGAGGACTTTGGGGACAGTTGACGAATCAGAATCTTGAAATCGATAAAAAAATGCATTTTAATCGATGTTGAATTTTTATTATTTATTTATTATTAAAAGTTTACAAACTCTCCAGTTGCAAATTAACGCTTGAAGCTGAGAACAAAAACTCGAACAAAGTTTGGAAGTTTATCCACCGATTTTCACAATGTTATGTTGGGTTGGGAATACATTTTTTCAACTTACCAGAATCTGATTGATACATTACGTTAGCATCTGCAGTCCCTAATTCTGTGGATGACGTACCAGGCTTTTGCACACCTAACAACCAAGATGTTTAAGCAATTCCACTGTTAACCGATATAGATTTACGTTGATTATATTTTTTGCGTTTAGACGAACCACTTGGATAATTCCGTTCCATTTTGAAGCAATGAATAAATATAGCGAATGTATTAATAAAAAACGGTAGAAAGTAGGGTTTAAAACTCGCAGCAGTGCCTTCTTCAAATGAAATCTCCACACTAAATAGCAAGACAATTTTTATGTAGGCACCAGAATTCGCGATAACAAAGTTGCAAGAATTGCAGTTTACCGAATTCTTTATGCTTGCGCCGCGCCGCTTCCATTCCAGTTACGTCACGCCAGCCAGTCGGCAGCGGCACCGCTCTATTCTAGGAATTCATACTCGCTTTTCGATTCCTCGAATGAAGTTAAATGCATATAAGCAATATGTTTTACCCTTCGTTGCAATTTCACCCTTTTCGTATTGTTTTTATATTTTTCAGATTGTTTTAAAATTTTTTATATGGGACCCCCCAGGTTCGAGGCCTCGGAGCACCCCCCCCCCGGCTGCCCCGGCGTAGTTACGGCACTGACTGAAACCGTGTTGACTGCATAATATTAAATTATAGCTGTCCAATAAATTTAGTAAGCGCGATGCAATCGGTTTCTCTATAATTTTGGAAAAAACCGACAATGAAATGGGTCTATAATTACCATGTCTTTTAAGTCTCCTTGTTTTGGTATGCACATTACTTTAGACTAGGGAAACACCTTTTTTGAAATAGTTATTCACTATTGAAGTCACCTAATGGTTTTGCAAGCACATTTCCACATTGTTATATCATTTTTGGAGGAAAATTATGACTGCTACAGGATATAGAGTTGTTTAAGGCACATATTTTATTTATTAATTCACTCTATGTGACGTCACGTAAATAAATAGAGTTTAGAGTCACGACATTTGCAGCTAATGGTTGGTGTATCATTGACCTTAGTAGTTAGTATCTTTTTTGGGGCATTGACAAAGTAATCGTTAAATGCGTTTGCAATTTCATATTTATTTACGTATATTTTATTACTAATAAGTATTTCATCCTGACTAAGGTGACCTATTGTTGCCTTAACGGTAACAGTTCTGTTGATAATATTCCAAGCAGTTTTATTTTTGTTTTTTGAATGATTTGTTTCGTTGATAATGGTATTTTGTTTTGTTTTCTTAGAACTTCCTTATAAATCCGTTAATGTGTTTGGTAGTAATAATGTGATATTAGGTTATGCTTTGAAGATAAAATAGATCCTTTAATCTATAGGCTGATTTTTTAATACCGGTTGTTAGCCAAGTATTAATAACCATTTTTATTTACCTAATAAACTTAAAGCACTCACTAAAGTGTTGTCCAATTGTCGAAATAAAAGTATTAAACTGATAGACAATATTGTCATTAGTAGAGTTTATCGGCCTATTTCGACAGTTTATGATTTTTAAGCGCGACGTTTCGGAAGCGGACTCTGCTTCCGTCATCAGGCTTAATCCTGAGCAGGACTGTTTTCGCACTTAAGTCGAATTCATATGTTATATATAATTTTTTCCCAAGCACTTTACTCTCAGATTCGAACTTGGTACCTTTCACTACTTACTAGTCCGACACCTTTACCGCTGAGCCACTGAGTAATCCAATATATATTTTTAGAACTTTTATATATATAATATAATATATATATATATATATATATATATATATATATATATATATATATATAAAACTTTTTCGTGGTTGCGCAGAAGTTTATTGCGCGTGTTGCGCCTTAACTTATTGCGCAGGTGTATTGCGCATAAGCTCTTCGCGCATTATCGGAATCCATATGGGTTTCATTTCTACAATAGCTTGGCTTATTGGATTTTCTGCTAGTACGATGTATGTGACTTCTTTGAGTTTCCGACGAGTTGTGTTCTCGTCCTTTGCCACTATCTGTATGTTATCCCATTGGATGCGGTGGTCTTCGTTCCAGACATGTTCGGCGATTCTTGATTTTTCTGTTTCTTATGTTCCTGCGTTCTCACTTTGAGTGGTCTACTGCTCTCTCCTATGTATGCTCTGCCGCATTCGCATGGTAGGTTGTATACACAATTCTTGGAATTCTGATCTTCATTGTATTGTTTGGTTTTGGTTAGTATTCCCCTGAGCGTTCTGGTCGATTTGAAGGCAGTGCGTATCTTGTATTTGCTGCCTATCCTTCGTAATTTGTCTGAGGTATCTTGTATATATAGTATTATCGCTGTATATTTAGGTTCTTATTTTTCGATTACATTTTCCCTGTTTAGGCTAGGTGTTATATCGGGGTAGCCATTTTCTTTGAGTGTTCTAGCGATATTTCCTTTTTCTTTGTTCAGGTCCGCTTGTTTTGAGCACATTGTTTTGCTCTATCGTACAAGCATTTTGCCACGCCTAACTTCACGTTTTGTGGTGATTGGAGTGGTAGTGTAGGTACCTCCCGCGTGGGTAGGATTCCTGCATACACTTGTCGTGAAAATGTTGTCATTCCTGTGTACAAGTACATCCAGGAATGGCAGTTTTATTCCGACTCAATTCCATTGTGAATTTGATGGAGGTGTGAGGCTATTTAGGTGATCTAGGAATTCATCTAGCCTATGCTTGCCGTGTTGCCAAACTACGAAGGTATCGTCCACGTATCTAAGCCACATCCTTGGTTTTCAGTGAATTCGGATATCGCTTGGTCTTCAAAGTCTTCCATATATATATTGCTCACAATCGGTGATAGTGGGAACCCATCGCCATCCCAAACTCTTGTCGGTAGAATTTTTCTTCTACCTGGAAGTATGTAGTTCTAATGCATATTGTCAGAAGTTCCATTATTGTGTTTACCGAGAATTGCGTGCGTTCGTCTAACGTTTCATCCTTTTCCAGCTTGTCCCTTATGATAGTTAGTACCTTATCGGTAGACACATTTGTGAATAGACTCACAATCTCGAAGCTTGCCAGTATTTCTTCGTGGTTTGGTTGGAAATTTCTGATGGTTTCCACCAAGTGCTGTGTATTCTTAACCATAGACTCGGTTTTCCCGATAAGGGTGTGATGATACCTAGCAGATAGTGTGCTAATGGGTGACAAGGTGAATTTCTCGAGCTCACAATTGGTCTGAGCGGAATTCCTTCCTTGTGAATCTTTGGTAAGCCGTATAGATGCGGAGGTTTGCTGTAGTGTGGGTAAGTCTAGTTCTCTGGTAATCGGAGAACTCTCCTTATCTTTGCCAGCGTCAGGTATATCCGTCTTTCGATTGGTGGTGTGGGGTCTTTTGTTATTTGTTTGTACTCTCCCCGTCTAGTACTTCTTGGATGTTACTGTTGTGCATATCTATTACCACAGTCGCGTTTACTTTGTCTGCCGGGAGAATTTTGATCATTGGGTCATTCTTAAGAAATGACCTCTCTCCTTTCTAGGTTAGAGAGGTTAGGTTTAGATCGCCTAGATGAATCTAGGACTGATCTAACCTTACTTCTGTATTCTTCGGTCTTCAGGTTTCTCTAATCTCGTTGTATTGGTGTTCGAGCTGGTACTTTCTGAAACGGTGATGTCTGATGCGTTTTTGACTAACGCTTCGTAAGCTCTCTTTGCGATTAGTGATGTTTTCCGACTGTGTATCGAAGTTTTGATCTTGAGCCCGGTGGGTATTACGTTGTTATCACGGGCTTTGCAAAGGAAGGTTGGGTGGTTCTGCTCTAGTGCTAGCTTGTTCATTGATGTTTCAAGCTTTCTGAGAAGTTGTTTGGCTTTGGGGCCGTACCGAGTTACTAATTCTGTATTATAAGTGTTTTGTAACTGTGGTTTCCTATTAGTGGAGTTTAGAGAAACCATTCGAAATCGAGTGAACGAACAAGACTTTCATAGGATAAACACGGCTACCAGAAGTAAGTATTCGAAGACCAAGGTAATGCACAAGGAAATTCAGCAGGAGAAACTCGAAAATCTAATGAAGGAAAAGAAAGAACCAACCAACATCAATCGAAAAGACACTGTCATAAACATCTCTAAACGACAGTTGAACGAAAACGAAATGCAGGTTCTGAACAAAGGCTTGAACTATCGATAACACCTAGGTATATTCCGAAAGTAGATTTAATAACCGCAGTCGAAGGAACAGCTATGAAATTAGATCCTGAAGAAGCCGAAGAATACAGAAGTAAGGGTAGATCAGTCCTAGATTCATCTAGGCGAACTAAACTTAACCTCTCTAACCTAGAAAGGAGAGCGGTCATTTCCTTAAGAATGACCCAACGATCAAAATTCTCCCGGCAGACAAAGTAAACGCGACTGTGGTAATGGATATGGGCACTTACAATAGTAAGATCCAAGAACTACTAGACGCGGGCGAGTACAAACAAATACCAAAAGACCCCACACCATCAATCGAAGGACAGATATACCTGACGCTGGCAAAACATAAGGGAAGTTCTCCGATTACCAGAGAACAAGACTTACCCACACTACAGCCAACCTCCGCATCTGCACGGCCTACCAAAGATTCACAAGGAAAGAATTCCGCTGAGACCAATTGTAAGCTCGAGAAAATCACCTTGTCACCCATTAGCACACTACCTGCTAGGTATCATCACACGCTTATCGGGAAAAACCGAGTCTATGGTCAACAATACGCAGCACTTCGTGGAAACCATCAGAAATTTCCAACCAAACCACGAAGAAATACTGGTAAGCTTCGACTTTTGAGTCTATTCACAAATGTGCCTACCGATAAGGCACTAGCTATCATAACGGACAAGCTAGAAAAGGATGAAACGTTAGACGAACGCACGCAAACACAATAATGGAACTTCTGACAATATGCATTAGAACTACATACTTCCAGGTAGAAGAGAAATTCTACCAACAAGAGTTTGGGATGGCGATTGGTTCCCCACTATCACCCATAGTGAGCAATATATATATATATATATATATATATATATATATATATATATCAGGGTTTTCACTTAAAACTCCGCACGCCAATATCTCGAAAACGAATAGAAATATTTAACTTCTGTAAAAAGTAATCAATGTATGGGGTCAAGTAGATATGTTTCAAAGTTAAAAAATTCGACGCCTACTAAGAGCTAAGCGTCGCGACGCGTCGAAGATATAAATCGATTGCATTGACTTTGAAATTATGCTCATGCGAAAGAACATGTTATTCATAAACTTTTGTGTTATTTACTCGATTATTTTAATCAATTCTGAGTTAAACTAATAAACAAAATTATTATTGCAATTAACTACATGATAAAACAAATTAAAAATTTTTTCAAAATTATGTCCGTGTATTTATTTTACTTATTTCTCAGTTATGCCGGTTTATAGTAAACGTTTCTTGATTGACAAAAATTCGATTACGGATGATTTTTATAAGAATGCCATGAATAATCAGTTACTGTGGCAACCATTGTTATCGCAATTTTTTTAAGTGTAAGTACAAGTGACAGATGTTGCTATTGCTGTGTCAAAGATATTGTCACATTTTGTCATAAGAAATATTCAGATTTGTTCGGTTTAAACAAAACTAACAATAATTATATGAAAATGGTTCACTTTAGCAATGAGGAAAAAGTAAATATGTTACTGGTGTTTGGAGAATGCAGGTCGAATTGTAGAGAAGCAAAAGAGTTTACGCACAGAGTTATCCGCATAGAAGAGTCCCCGATGCAAAAACTTTTCCAAGTTTATGTAATAACTTAAGAGAATATGGCAGCTTCGTAAAACCTAAGAGAAATAGAAAAAGATGTCTACAAATGATCAAAATACAGCTGATGTAATTCAGCAGGTTGATAATAACCCCAAGATATCCCTATCAAAAATAAAAGAAATACCGGTGTTTCCATAAGTTCATCGTGGAGAATTCGACATAGAAACTCTTTTCGCCCTTACAAAACTAAACTAGTGCATAAATTAGAACCAGGTGATCCGCTAGAAGAATGGATTTCTTAGCAAGATTTACCGATTTGTATAGCCAAGATGCAAATTTTCTCTTGAAAATGCTATGGAGCGACGAAAGTCGATTCCACCTTAATGGAATCGTGAACAGACACAACTTTCGTTTTTGGTCCGAAAACCATCCTCGTTGGATTACAGAAAGAGGTATTCAGCGAATTTTGGCATCAATGTTTGGTGCGGCATATTAAACGGATTCCTTATTGGACCTCACTTTTACTAAGGTACTTTAAATGCAGACCGCTATTTAAGATTTCTTCAAACTACACTTCCGGAACTGTTAGAAGAAGTACCCTTTGAGACTAGAATGAATATGTGGCTACAGCAGGATGGAGCACCTGCAGATAATGCCGAAATTGTAACGAGGTATTTAGACAGAGAATATCCTAATAGATGGTTAGGTACTAATGGACCGATAAGGTGGCCGGCGAGGTCCCCGGACATTACACCACCCGATTATTTTCTTTGGGGTCACCTAAAGGACGTTGTCTATGAAGAACCTATCGAAGATATGGGTGATCTTATTAACAAAATTAGTGCAGCGTGTGCTGCTATTACAAGAAGGACGCTCCTACAAGTGACCAAGCTCATCTGTTGAAAGTGTTTGATAGTTGTATTCGAGCAGATGGACATAATTTTGAACAGAATTTTAATTTGTTTTATTATGTAGTTAATTGCAATAATAATTTTGTTTATTAGCTTAACTCAGAAATGAGTAAAATAAATAAGTTCGAGTAAATAACAAAAAGTTTATAAATACCATGTTCTTTCGCATGAGCATAATTTCAAAGTCAGTGCAATAGATTTATATTTTCGACGCGTCGCGACGCTTGGCTCTTAGTAGGCGTCGAATTTTTAAACTTTGAAAAATATCTACTTGACCCCATACATTGATTACTTTTACAGAAATTAAATATTTCTATTCGTTTTTGAGATATTGGCGTGCGGAGTTTTTAGTGAAAAACCCTGTACTATATATATATATATATATATATATATATATATATATATATATAGGGTCCGCCAATAGTGCGTGGACGAAGCTTTATGAGTTTATACAATATCGTTTTCAAAATTATTTATTGCAGGGTGGTGTGGGATCTTTCGGTTACAATTGTCAGGGTATTTTGAACACCCTGTATACGTAGTGGGTAATTTTGTTTGTAGTTCTATGTACTTAGTTAAGATTCCGTATATAAAATTTTTTTTTTTGTTGTCAAATTAAGTTTTATAGTAATTTCGCTTTAACGTGTGTGGTGAGCTTTAGATTCTTTGTTTGTGAAATTATTATTCCGAAATTTAGATTGTTTTTCGTTATTATTTCCCCGTTTATTGAAGTTTGATTAACGTTTATTTGTAAATAGTTGTATATAAGTTTAATTAAGGTTTATTTCGTTTGATTTCCGAAAAATATAATAGAAAGTTAAGTAATTTAAATAAGAGTGTGGAATTATCGGCGTATTACGTCATGTTAGCGACATGTAGACGCTTAGTTATAGTTGTCCAGTTTATTATTAGGTATTTTGGTTTTGATTCATAGAGATTGCATGTGGGCGTTATTGTTCGTACTTTAAGGTAAACATACAGAGGCTGTATTCGTTGATCTTGCTGACGTGTTGTTTTCAAAATTTACCGAGTCCTTACGGACGAAAACGAATTTATAGTATTGGGGGTACTTTGGTTTCTCCTTCCGTTTTTTAATTGGTTGAATTATATTAGATAAGATTTTTTTATGAGTAGTGGGATTAAAAATCCAAGATGGAATTTGGTTAATAATTTTTGGCAGTCTTAGACAGGTCTCGTTTTCGAGTAGTTGCACGTTGCCGCTTGTGTTACGCTTAGTGGGGTGATTTAGAACGTTGATACTTTGGACCTTGTGGTGTTTAACGAACGTACTTTTTGTGTAATAAGGGTAGTTTAACTACTGAAGTAACCTGTGAAAGGGATTTATGAAAATTGTTCATTCACCAAAGGATTATACCTAGTGCCGATTTCGGTTTTACGTAAAATTACCTGGAGGACATCTTCGTGTTTTTTTAGTGCGTCGATGGACTTTTGGTTTATATCGCCTTTGCGGATTTGCTTAAAATCATCGTTCTTACAGTGCCACCTATTTATCGTACAAAGCGTGTGTAAAGATAAAGAAACTATCGCAATATATTAAAATATATTTAGTTATTTAAACAAATTATTAAGGAGTTTTAGTGGAAAATAAAATTATTTAAAAGAACATTAAAAGCTAAAAGTTATCAAACAATTTTTGAACGCTCACATTATTATTGTACAATAAGTTTTGGTTAATGCAGTAACATTTTGACGAGTTAACTTAAGAAGTTGTTCGTGTATAAAAGAATATCAGTCAACATTTATCTTCATCTTTTGCCGGACCTGGGAGTTTCCATTCCCGTTATAGCTGTAGCCGATCACCTGGTTCGTACCATCCGTTGTAACACAGAGGAGGTGCTATCTAGACCTTGTAAGGTATTATAACATTGTGTTTTTATTGAAAACTTTTAAGATTGTTGTGTGTTTCGAATTATTTTATTTGTTGAAGGTTTGAAAGCGGAGTTGTGTATCGTTTTTTTTTGTTAATTTAAACTGTGTTTTGAATTTAGTTATTGGAATTAATCGTAACTCTAACGCTCCGCCTTCACACTTTTTTATTTTATTAGTAAAGGGCAATTGACCCTGTAGTTGTGTGGATATATAATCCACGGTTTATTTATATTTAGGTTAAACGATTTAGACTGGCTAAAGCAGAACTCTGATCAGACGACCTGACGCCTAATAAGCCTTTGTATTATTTTTTTGTTTTGTTTATACGCATTTTCGTATGTCTATATTTATACTGATTTTATTATTTTATTATAGCTTTGTTTTGTTTTATAAATGTGTTTGGTATTCTCTGAAAACCCTTCTGTGTTGCATACCAGTTTTTTTTGTTTTTGCAAATTTACCGGTAATTTAGTTCTAACGTAACGAAGTTAGTTTTTTTTTGATTTTATTGAGTAATAACGTAACTTTTGTTTCTATTTTTTTTTGAGTAATAGCGTTCTTAATATTTAGTGTTTTATTTGAATTTTTTTTGTGTTTTGTTTTGATTATTACTTAACGTCAAATTATTTACACGGAGGTGTATTAACGTAACGTTATTGAGTGTTGATCACGCTTTTATTTGACAAGCGTGTAGTGTTTTTTTTTAAGCCCGATTTTAGGTGGTTTGCTGAATTGCTGTCCAGCACACCTGGAATTGATTACGAATAGGTAAGCGCATGTTTTTGGATGTTTAGACACGCTATGTACTCGTAATTTTGGCACGACAACCCTTATTTTGTCTATCAAATATCCTGGCGCCCTTAACCGAAACGATTTTGACTTCATCCCTATTTTGACTGACGTACGATTTATTATTCTGGATGTGCAAAATTATTAACATCAATCCACGATCCGCACGCTGACTAGTCGAGGCAAAAGGCCAATTTATCTGTAATCCCGTTCTACCACCCGTTTATACCGTTACAGGTAAAGTTGGCGCTTCAACGTGGGACATTTTAGGGTGGTTTTTCTCGTAGATTTTATTTTGGTGACATCTTAGGATAGTATTTCAGTATTTTCGCTTCAGGATTATTTTATTGTTGAATTAAGTTTTTATATACGTATCGAAAGATTAAATATGGGTTATAAAATTAATGTAGATAGGCTTACATCTAGTGAGGTAAGATATGAGATAGCGGTTAGAGGTGGTGATCTTTCGTTAGGGGTAACTGCGTTACGAGCTTTATTACGGAATATTTTAAGCGAGGAGAGTAGTGGTAAAATTGCATCACGTCCCGATTATCCTTTCGATTTTGAAACAGATAAGATTGCTATTGAGGAAACGAAATTGGAATTAGGAAAATTATTAGAGGAAGTCAAAATTAATCCGTCCACAAAATTTTAACGACCATAGAAACCAAGCTCAAACATTTGTTAGGTAGAGTTAATAATTCAATTCCGAAAACCGATATCGATGTTAAGATTAAAGGAAGTTTGTTTGTTGAAATTGCGGTAGCTCAGTCTACGTACGAAATTTTGGATAAACGTGTAGTTTCAAAAGTTCACCTTTGGAAGTAGTAAGCAGTGTTTCGAATAATGACGATCAAAATTCAAATACAGATATTTCAGTACCGATTAGTAATTTAAATTTAAGTACATCACCTGTTAGGAATGTAGTTGTAAAAAGTACACCGGTTTGCAAGTGGAATTTATCATTTTCGGGAGATACCAAATCTTTATCGCTAAGTGCTTTTTTGGAACGGATTTCAGAATTACAGATTTCACGTAGAGTTGATGACGCACAATTATTTTCGGAATGTTTAGATTTATTTACGGGTAACGCTTTGATTTACGTTCGTTCCGTTAGAAGGAAGTTAGGACTTGGGGTGAGTTGGTGGAATTGTTGAAAATTCAATTCCAGCCAACAGATTATGACGATAGATTATTAGATGAGATTAAGCGTCGTACTCAGGGTACGGACGAGACTATAGGAATTTATATCGCTGTTATGCGGACTTTATTTTCGCGTTTGAACGAAACTTTGTCGGAGGATAAGCAATTACGTATTTTGCGGAAAAATATCGCGCCTTCTTATCAGGCACAATTAGGTCTAACGGAGGTTAACTCGATTAACGAATTAATTAAATATGGAAGACTTATCGAAGAAAGGGTTCAAGCGATGAATAGTTATGTACCGCCTAGTCGGAAACGCTCCGATCTAGAAGTAGATTTAGCGTACGTGGGAGAAACCCCACCGGTTGTCACGATCAAGAAGAAGGAAGTACCGATCCAGGAAGGAAAGATAACGCCGAGTAGAGTTGAGGGAAGATCATGTTGGAATTGTCAGAAGACCGGACATCTAGCGTCGAGTTGTAAGGATACCATTAAGAATCGTTATTGTTATCGTTGTGGAAAGAAGGATTTTACGGTTAAGAATTGTCCTAAGTGTTCGAATTCGCGAAACGGATTACGGAGACAATAAAGAGCCGCGTATTGTCTTCTAGAATTTTGTTAAGTCGGCAGTGTATTATAATTCATTAAGAGCTAGGGATGACGCGAAATTTTTAAAGACTAAAGTTGTTTTGGATTACGTTTTTGATTCTAAAGATTCAGATGAAAGACCATTTGTGAATGTTAAAATTTACGGACAAGAGTTATTAGGTTTGTTGGATAGTGGGTCAACGAAGACCATATTAGGAGAAAAAGGTTGGAAAAAATTAAGTCATTTGGGTGTTAAATTAGATAAGCGATTTACGTCAACGTGTGTTGTAGCAAACGGTCAGTCAGTTAGGAGTATAGGTACCGCGACTGTACCAATCGAAATTAAAGGAAAGGTTGTCATTATCAGTGTTCTTGTCGTACCGGATATACCGCATCATCTTATTTTGGGAGTAGACTTTTGGAAACAGACTAACATCATACCGGATTTACGTAAAGGCGAGTGGAGATTTGAAAATTTAGAAACAATTGAAGCTTTGGAGAATGGAGAGCCTGGAATACAGTCCCGATTAGATTTGAGTAGCGATCAATTGCAGAGATTAGACAAGTTAGTCACCGATTATTTCACGTCTATCGAAGGTAAAGAAATTGGATGTACTTCTTTAGTTCAACACCATATTAAGACCAATAGCGAACCAATTAAGCAACGATATTATCGTGTGTCACCGTTTATTCAGCAACAAATAGATCTCGAGTTGGAAAAATGTTGAAGATGGATGTGATTGAGAAATCTAATAGCGCTTGGTCAAGTCCGATACTACTAGTAAAGAAGAAGGATGGGAGTTATAGGTTTTGCGTGGATTTTCGAAAAGTAAATAAAGTTACCGAGCGAGATGCATATCCGTTACCGTACGTTTCAGCAATTTTAGACCGTTTACGTGACGCAAAATACATATCGTCGTTAGACATTAGTCAGCGTATTGGCAGATACCAATGGCGGAGGACTCTAAGCAATATACCGCTTTTACTGTACCCAACAGGGGATTATTTCAGTTTAAACGACTACCGTTCGGTTTGGCTAACGCACCAGCCAGTTGGCAACGATTTATTGACCGAGTTTTGGGACCAGAGTTAGAACCTTATGTTTTCGTTTATCTTGATGATACGATTATTTGTACACCTACATATGAGAAACACCTAGAAGTTCTACAAGAAGTTTTCGTCGATTTACCGAGGCAGGAATAACGTTAGGCAGGGACAAGTGTACTTTTTGTCAATCGGAGTTACGATATTTAGGTTACGTAATTAACGCGGATGGGTTATCGGTCGATCCGGACAAAGTTAGCGCCATTTTAAAGATACCGACACCTAAGAGTGCTACGGAAGTAAAGCGAGTTATCGGAATAGCTAGTTGGTACCGTCGTTTTATTCAAAATTTTTCTACGATTATAGCGCCTTTAACGAAATTATTAAAGAAATTTGCAAAATTTGTTTGGGATGAAGATTGTGAGAAAGCTTTCGGAATTATTAAGGATTGTTTAGTTACCGCACCCATATTATCGTGTCCAGATTTTTCGCTACCATTTACTGTGCAAACTGACGCTTCGGATTATGGCATTGGATCAGTACTAACGCAGACCATTGATGGTGAAGAAAGAGTCATTTGTTATAACAGCAGATCATTGACGAAAAATGAAAGAAAGTTTTCGACTACCGAAAAAAGAGTGTTTAGCAGTACTTTGGTCAGTAGAGAAATTACGTCCATATTTGGAGGGAGCAGAATTTACGGTTATTACCGATCACGCATCGTTAGTTTGGTTACATAATTTAAAGGAACCTACCGGTCGATTAGCGCGTTGGGCTATACGCCTTCAGCAGTATAGTTTCGAGATCATTCATCGTAAAGGAAAGGATCATGTCGTACCGGATACATTATCGCGTTCCGTACCAGTTATTGACGCACTTGAAGTGACGAGTAAACCCGATGTTGACTTACCAGATGAGACTATAGTAGGAGACGAAGAAAAGGAAGTAGAAGATGTAAAAGATGACGATAAGTGGTTGACGCGGATGAAGAAGAATGTTAAGGCAAGACCTATCGCGTACCCGCAATGGCGGATAGAAAATGGAAAGTTATTGAAGCATGCTAAGTGTAGTTATCCGAAGTTGAGAAACGATGAGGAACAGTGGAGAGTTGTAGTGCCGAAGGGGAGAACGTTCCCAGATATTATCGCTGTGTCATGATGACCCTAGAGCAGGACATGCAGGAATTTTTAAGACTTATGAAAGAATTTCACGACAGTATTATTGGCCAAAATTAAAGGCAGATGTAGTACGTTACGTTCGACATTGTGAGACTTGTATTAGACATAAACCGGAACAGAAGAAACCGGCCGGCCTCATGGCAAAACATCCCGTTATCGACAAGCCTTGGCAAATGATTGCCACGGATATTGTAGGACCGTTACCGAGATCCTCTCGAGGATATTCATATGTTTTAGTAGTTGCCGATTATTTTTCGAAATTTGTACTTTTCTTCCCGTTGCGTGCCGCTACCGCTGCAAGTGTAGTTAAGAATATCGAAGAGAATGTTTTTCTTATGTTTGGAGTACCGTTATACGTTCTGTGTGACAATGGATCACAATTTAGGAGTAAAGAATTTCAGAAAATGGTTACGTCTTATAACGCCAAAATTATATTTAACGCAAATTACCATCCTCAGGCGAATCCATCAGAACGTGTTAATAGAGTTATGAAGACGATGTTAGCGTCGTATATCGAAGATAATCAACGTAATTGGGATAAGTATTTAGCGCAAGTTGCCTGTGCCATTCGCACAGCGACTCATGAAGTTACCGGCCTGACGCCTTATTTCGCGAACTTTGGGAGAGAAATGATCATAGACGGATCACAGCAGGGTATACCGACGAACAGTACCGATCTAGATAATGTAAATTTTGCCGACAGAACACCGTTGTTAGAAAGAAGTGAAATTTTTCGCGCTGTTTATAACGATATTAAGAAAAGACTTAATGCCGCGTATATTAAGAGTAAACAAAATTATGATTTACGTAGACGTTTAGCGAATTTTGAAGTAGGAGATACCGTATGGCGGAAAAATTATGTTTTATCGGACGCGTCTCGTTATTTTGCAGCTAAGTTAGCGCCTAAATTTATCGGTCCATTTTATATTAAGAGAAAGGTTTCGTATCAGACTTACGAACTGTCTGATGCTTCAGGAGTTTCGAAGGGAGTGTGGAATGCTAAAGATCTTAAGCCAAATCCTAATGTCGATTAAGTCCTCTTGGACGTTTTCTCTGTGTAGGGACGGAGTAAGAATTTTCCTACAGCAGATGCCACTGCTTGTCGTAAGAGGCGACTAATCAAGTAGGCGTAGCGAGTTTGGTTGGAGGTGTTGCGATTTTGGGTCTTGCGTATACGGTTGTGGAATAACGGAAAGCGGGGATCTCGTGAACCGTGGCCCGGCCTCTTCCGTATGCTCTCGACGCGGAGTTTCAGTGCACCAACCAAACGCGTGTACCGTTGTTGCACCTTGTTGTGCTTTCTCGGATCCTTAGCGGATCATTTTTTGGGTTTGTCGTTTATCGTGGACTTAGGTCCAATTTTTTTTTGTCTTCTCGACTTTGACTTATACCGAACGTGATTGTGGAGTTTTGTTGAGTTTGTGGGAGTTAACGTTTGTAGTTAGTGTTAGTTTTGTTTTTGTTCCTGGCGTAGGTTGCCTGTAGAGTAGAGTTGTTCTTCGTATATATTTTCCGAAGGAAAATATTTTTGTAAGGGGAGTGTCAGGGTATTTTGAACACCCTGTATACGTAGTGGGTAATTTTGTTTGTAGTTCTATGTACTTAGTTAAGATTCCGTATATAAATTTTTTTTTGTTGTCAAATTAAGTTTTATAGTAAATTTGCTTTAACGTATGTGGTGAGCTTTAGATTCTTTGTTTGTGAAATTATTATTCCGAAATTTAGATTGTTTTCGTTATTATTTCCCCGTTTATTGAAGTTTGATTAACGTTTATTTGTAAATAGTTGTATATAAGTTTAAATAAGGTTTATTTCGTTTGATTTCCGAAAAATATAATAGAAAGTTAAGTAATTTAAATAAGTAGTGTGGAATTATCGGCGTATTACGTCATGTTAGCGACATGTAGACGCTTAGTTATAGTTGTCCAGTTTATTATTAGGTATTTTGGTTTTGATTCATAGAGATTGCATGTGGGCCTTATTGTTCGTACTTTAAGGTAAACATACAGAGGCTGTATTCGTTGATCTTGCTGACGTGTTGTTTTTCAAAATTTACCGAGTCCTTACGGACGAAAACGAATTTATAGTATTGGGGGTACTTTGGTTTCTCCTTCCGTTTTTTAATTGGTTGAATTATATTAGATAAGATTTTTTTATGAGTAGTGGGATTAAAATCCAAGATGGAATTTGGTTAATAATTTTTGGCAGTCTTAGACAGGTCTCGTTTTCGAGTAGTTGCACGTTGCCGCTTGTGTTACGCTTAGGGGTAATTTAGAACGTTGATACTTTGGACCTTGTGGTGTTTAACGAACGTACTTTTTGTGTAATAAGGGTAGTTTAACTACTGAAGTAACCTGTGAAAGGGATTTATGAAAATTGTTCATTCACCAAAGGATTATACCTAGTGCCGATTTCGGTTTTACGTAAAATTACCTGGAGGACATCTTCGTGTTTTTTTAGTGCGTCGATGGACTTTTGGTTTATATCGCCTTTGCGGATTTGCTTAAAATCATCGTTCTTACAGTGCCACCTATTTATCGTACAAAGCGTGTGTAAAGATAAAGAAACTATCGCAATATATTAAAATATATTTAGTTATTTAAACAAATTATTAAGGAGTTTTAGTGGAAAATAAAATTATTTAAAAGAACATTAAAAGCTAAAAGTTATCAAACAATTTTGAACGCTCACATTATTATTGTACAATAAGTTTTGGTTAATGCAGTAACATTTTGACGAGTTAACTTAAGAAGTTGTTCGTGTATAAAAGAATATCAGTCAACATTTATCTTCATCTTTTGCCGGACCTGGGAGTTTCCATTCCCGTTATAGCTGTAGCCGATCACCTGGTTCGTACCATCCGTTGTAACACAGAGGAGGTGCTATCTAGACCTTGTAAGGTATTATAACATTGTGTTTTTATTGAAAACTTTTAAGATTGTTGTGTGTTTCGAATTATTTTATTTGTTGAAGGTTTGAAAGCGGAGTTGTGTATCGTTTTTTTTGTTAATTTAAACTGTGTTTTGAATTTAGTTATTGGAATTAATCGTAACTCTAACGCTCCGCCTTCACACCTTTTTTTATTTTATTAGTAAAGGGCAATTGACCCTGTAGTTGTGTGGATATATAATCCACGGTTTATTTATATTTAGGTTAAACGATTTAGACTGGCTAAAGCAGAACTCTGATCAGACGACCTGACGCCTAATAAGCCTTTGTATTATTTTTTTGTTTTGTTTATACGCATTTTCGTATGTCTATATTTATACTGATTTTATTATTTTATTATAGCTTTGTTTTGTTTTATAAATGTGTTTGGTATTCTCTGAAAACCCTTCTGTGTTGCATACCAGTTTTTTTGTTTTTGCAAATTTACCGATAATTTAAGTTATAACGTAACGAAGTTAGTTTTTTTTATTTTATTGAGTAATAACGTAACTTTTGTTTCTATTTTTTTTGAGTAATAGCGTTCTTAATATTTAGTGTTTTATTTGAATTTTTTTTGTGTTTTGTTTTGATTATTACTTAACGTCAAATTATTTACACGGAGGTGTATTAACGTAACGTTATTGAGTGTTGATCACGCTTTTATTTGACAAGCGTGTAGTGTTTTTAAGCCCGATTTTAGGTGGTTTGCTGAATTGCTGTCCAGCACACCGGGAATTGATTACGAATAGGTAAGCGCATGTTTTTGGATGTTTAGACACGCTATGTACTCGTAATTTTGGCACGACAACCCTTATTTTTGTCTATCAAATATCCTGGCGCCCTTAACCGAAACGATTTTGACTTCATCCCTATTTTGACTGACGTACGATTTATTATTCTGGATGTGCAAAATTATTAACATCAATCCACGATCCGCACGCTGACTAGTCGAGGCAAAAGGGGCCAATTTATCTGTAATCCCGTTCTACCACCCGTTTATACCGTTACACAATTAGAAAATATTTTCGCAAAAATTACTACTCGTATACAGGGTATTACAACACAAAGTTATATTTTTTAATGGAACATACCGTATATTATTATAAATTTGGATTCCTGGTTAATTTTAAGGGCACTTTATTCACTATATAAGGTATCTTAAACGGACAATTTAGGCGCTGCATTCAATTTTTGAAAATTTAGAGGTTGAAAAGAAAATTGTAACAACCGTATTGAGAAATGTGTAACACTAAAATTTTAATAGTTGATTAGTCATAGACTGTGCTACATAAAATCGTAAAAATAGTAATATTATCTTTTTAATTTTCGAGATATCGTAATGCAAAGTTTAAGATTTTCAATCATAGATAAATTGATTTTTTAAATGGAAAGGTATGCATTGTTTTACATTGTTAGATAGGAAATTTAATTACATTTTTTTTATATAACATTGTTGGTATTTATGTTTTGCCGTTTTTGATAATCCAGCTTTTTACTGAATTTGCAAAGTTTAAGAGTTTTAATCATAGTCAACTTGATTTATTTAAATGGAAAGGTATACATTGTGTTACATTGATAGATAGGAAATTTAATTACAATTTTTTGATATAACATTGTTGGTATTTATTTTTGCCGTTTTTGATAATCCAGCTTTTTACTGAATTTGTCGATTTGTAGGTTTACATATGTATGTATAATTGTTTAAATCACATCGAGCTATGAAAACAAAAGAATATTAGAAACAAAATTCAGCAATAGTATCTGTTTTGTCATTTCGCGTGTATGTTCAATTCAAACGTAACTGAGTTGATTACTTTATTGCAGTGTGAATGTTTGACGCTTAACTTTACGAACATCATATACGTAATACGTTTATTTAAGAATTATAATGAGTATTTTTTGCAAAATGAATTAGTTGACATGATATTTGTGCTTGGAGAATCAAACAAAATTCTTTATTGGCCCGTCGAATCTACGGGCAGCGTTATCCTGATCGAAGACAACCAAGAGAAGAATCGTTTCGCAATCTTTTAGAAAGACTTGAAAGTACTGGAAGTGTTGGGTATCCTAAAACGAAAGAGCTAAAGTTGTTACAAATGAAGAAAATGAATTTCGTGTACTTGTAGCTACAGTTGAAAACCCCACGTTAGTATTCCGAAATTAAGTGACAATTTAGAAATCAGTCAAACTTCCGTGTGACGAATGTTAAAGAAAAATAAATTTCACCTCTATCATGTACAATTAATTACATCAAGAACTGAAAGAACAAGAATTTCAAAATCGAATTAATTTTGCCAGTGGGTTCAACAACAGTTAAATGCGAACGAAAATTTTATATCGGGGATATTATTTACCGACGAATGTACATTTCATCGAAATGGATTTGTGAACAGACATAATTTTCATTTTTATTCAAATGAAAATCCACACCAATTTCGTTAGTCTCTCAAAATAAATGGTCAGTGAATGTTTGGGCAGGTATATTCGGCGGAACTATTGTTGGTCCTTTTTTTCAATGGCACACTCACTGGGGTAGAATATCATAATTTTCTATAAAAGAATTATATCATTTATTGGAGAATGTACCTTTGGCTCAAAGAAGAGGTATGTTTTTCCAACAAGACGGAGCACCTCCTCATCATGCGAGAATTGTAACCCAGTGGTTAAATTCGACGTTTCACGAAAATTGGATAGAAAGACAAGGACCGATACCTTGGCCAGCTAGATCTCCGATATAACTCCATTGTATTTTTTCTTTGGGGCTTTGTGAAGAATAAAGTATATGAGGAAGAACCAACAACTGCTAAGAATATGAAATTGCGAATTAGAAATATTTTTGCTACAATTACTCCTAATATGTTAGATCGGGTTAAAGCTTCTTTTATTAAAAGAATTCAGTATTGTATAAATCAGCGTGGTCGACAATTTGAACATTTAATTTAATATTATTTTCTTCCAAAATCGATAAATTCAGTAAATAAGCTGGATTATCAAAAACGGTAAAAATAAATACCAACAATGTTATATCAAAAAATTGTAATTAAATTTCCTATCTATCAATGTAACACAATGTATACCTTTCCATTTAAATAAATCAAGTTATCTATGATTAAAATCTTAAACTTTGCAAATTCAGTAAAAATCTGGATTATCAAAAACGGCGAAACATAAATACCAACAATGTTATATCATAAAAAATGTAATTAAATGTCCAATCTAACAATGTAAAACAATGTATACCTTTCCATTTAAAAATCAACTTATCTATGATTGAAAATCTAATACTTTGCATTACGATATCTCGAAAATTAAAAGATAATATTACTATTTTTACGATTTTATGTAGCACAGTCTATGACTAATCAACCATTAAGATTTTAGTGATACATTTCTCAATACGATTGTTACAATTTTCTTTTCAACCTCTAAATTTTAAAAAATTGAATGCAGCGCCTAAATTGCGTGTTTAAGATACCGCATATAGTGGATAAAGTGCCCTTAAAATTAACCAGGAATCCAAATTTATAATAATATACGGTATGTTCCAATTAAAAAATATAACTTTGTGTTGTAATACCCTGTATACGAGTAGTAATTTTGCGAAAATATTTTCTAATTGTAACCCGAAAGATCCCACAATCCTGCAATAAATAATTTTGAAAACGATATTGTATACACTCATAATGCTTCGTCCACGCACTATTGGCGGACCCTATATATATATATATATATATATAATATATATATATATATATATATATATATATATATTATATATATATATATATATATATATATATATATATATATATATATATATATATATATATATATATATATATATATATATATATATATATATATATATATATAGGAAGACTTTGAAGACCAAGCGATATCCGAATTCACAGAGAAACCAAGGATGTGGCTTAGATACGTGGACTATACCATCATAGTTTAGCAACACGGCAAGCATAGGCTAGATGAATTCCTAGATCACCTAATAGCCGCGCACCCTCCATCAAATTCACAATGGAATTGAGTCGGAACAAAACTGCCATTCCTGGATGTACTTGTGCACAGGAATGACAAGTTTATACAGGAAACCTACCCACACGGGAGGTACCTACACTACAACTCAATCACCACAAAATGTGAAGTTAGGCGTGACAAAATGCTTGTACGATAGAGCAAAACAATGTGCTCAAAACAAGACGACTTGAACAAAGAAAAGAACACTCAAAGAAAATGGCTACCCGATCTAACCGAGAAAGAAGAACCTAAATATACAGCGATAATACCATATATACAAGGTGCCTCAGACAAAATACGAAGGATAGGCAGCAAATACAAGATACGCACTGCCTTCAAATCGACCAGAACGATCAGACGAATACTAACCAAAACCAAACAATACAATGAAGATCAGAATTCCAAGAATTGTGTATACAACCTACCATGCGAATGCGGCAGAGCATACATAGGAGAGAGCAGTAGACCACTCAAAGTGAGACCTCAGGAACATAAGAACAACGTCCCTAAGGGCGAAACAGAAAGATCAAGAATCGCCGAACATGTATAGAAGGAAGACCACCGCATACAATGGGATAACATACAGATAGTGGCAAAGGACGAGAACACAACTCGTCGGAAACTCAAAGAAGCCACATACATCGTACTAGCAGAAACTCCAATAAGCCAAGCTATTGTGGAAATGAAACCCATATGCATTCCAATATTGCGCAATGCACCTGCTCAATAAGTTACGGCGCAACATGTGCAATAAACTTCTGCGCGACCACGAAAAAGTTTTATATATATATATATATATATATATATATATATATATATATATATATATATATATATATATATATATATATATGTATATATTTAAATAAGACAATTTTTTTTTTTTTTCTTTAAAACTTGTGTAAATAAACGTAAAATTAATTCAACGTTTCGGGAACGTCCTTTGTTCCTTTGTCAAGAATTTATTTGACAATTACAGAAATTGAAATAAGGTAACTATTTTAACAAGTACAAAATATGAAACAAGGTAACTAATTTAATTTTAATCTGAACGAGTGTGTTTGACTTCGGTAGTTGGTCTAGTATGTGATGTAGAAGGTGCAGAAGTGGTCGCCTGAATAGTTGCAGCATAAGTGTTTGAAATTGCTGGAAGATTTGAGTTGGTTGAAATGTAGAATCAACTTGTTTAATGATATTCTTCCAAATTTGTGGCATTCTAGAAGTGTCATCTCGTTTATTGAGGGCGTTTGGTCTTCTTTCAATTTCAACTGCTTCTCTAATAATTTTGCTTGTAAGGTATATAGAGGTGCAATTAAACGGATATTGTTGGTATTAATTTGGTGTCCTGTATCTAAATGATGTGTAGCTAAAGACGATGAAGGATTGTGCTGTTTAATTGCTAGTTTGTTCATCGGTCTCGCATATAATATTCTGTTAGTTTGTCCTATATAAGTTCTTCGACAGTTGTTGCACGGTATCTCATACACCTTGGCTTTCATTAGAGCTTTGTCTTTGGGGTTTCTTAAAGTTGGGACAAAGTTGAATGTGGTTTGAATACCGGTCTGAAGTCGTTTTGGAAATTTCTTTGCTATTCTGTCTGTAATTCCCTTTATATAAGGTAGAATAACAGAATCTTTCGTTCATTGTTTGACAAGCTATTATTTCTTGGTCTTCTTATTTCGTTGGTAATTTTCAATATTTCTTGATTTTATCCATTTTGAACTAGTATTTTATTAATAGTCTTCATCTCTTCTGTTCTAGAATTTTGGTCAGATAAGTGGTAAGAGCGGTATATCAAGGATTTCATAACGCTACGTAATTGACCAGGATGGTGATGCGAGAGAGTTCAAGTATCTATTCGTATGTGTTGGTTTTCGATAAACTTTGTGTGTAAATTTACCATTAGGAAGTCTTGTTATTAGGGTGTCCAAAAAAGGGAGTGAATTATTTTCTTCAACTTCCATAGTAAATTTAATGTTGTCGCGAATGTTGTTAATATGTCCTAGAAAATGGTTCAAGTTTCCTTTTCCATTTAAAACATTTAAAACCTAAATGTTGGTTTCGTTATGTTGACGACACATTTGTAGTTTGGCCCCATGGAAAAGGAAACTTGAACCATTTTCTAGGACATATTAACAACATTCACGACAACATTAAATTTACTATGGAAGTTGAAGAAAATAATTCACTTTTTGGACACTAATAACAAGACTTCCTAATGGTAAATTTACACACAAAGTTTATCGAAAACCAACACATACGAATAGATACTTGAACTCTCTCGCATCACCATCCTGGTCAATTACGTAGCGTATGAAATCCTTGATATACCGCTCTTACCACTTATCTGACCAAAATTCTAGAACAGAAGAGATGAAGACTATTAATAAAATACTAGTTCAAAATGGATAAAATCAAGAAATATTGAAAATTACCAACGAAATAAGAAGACCAAGAAATAATAGCTTGTCAAACAATGAACGAAAGATTCCTGTTATTCTACCTTATATAAAGGGAATTACAGACAGAATAGCAAAGAAATTTCCCAAAACGACTTCAGACCGGTATTCAAACCACATTCAACTTTGTCCCAACTTTTAAGAAACCCCAAAGACAAAGCTCCTAATGAAAGCCAAGGAGTGTATGAGATACCGTGCAACAACTGTCGAAGAACTTATATAGGACAAACTAACAGAATATTATATGCGAGAGCCGATGAACACCAACTAGCAATTAAACAGCACAATCCTTCATCGTCTTTAGCTACACATCATTTAGATACAGGACACCAAATTAATACCAACAATATCCGTTTAATTGCACCTCTATATACCTAAAGCAAGAATTATTAGAGAAGCAGTTGAAATTGAAAGAAGACCAAACGCCCTCAATAAACGAGATGACACTTCTAGAATGCCACAAATTTGAAGAATATCATTAAACAAGTTGATTCTACATTTCAACCAACTCCAAATCTTCCAGCAATTTCAAACACTTATGCTGCAACTATTCCAGGCGACCCACTTCTGCACCTTCTACATCACATACTAGACCAACTACCGAAGTCAAACACACTCGTCCAGATTAAAATTAAATTAGTTACCTTGTTTCATATTTTGCACTTGTTAAAAATAGTTACCTTATTTCAATTTCTGTAATTGTCAAATAAATTTTGACAAAGGGAACAAAGGACGTTCCGAAACGTTGAATTAATTTTACGTTTATTTACACAAGTTTTAAAGAAAATTGTCTTATTTAAACATGAATACTTGTGGAAATCTAAATAGAAACATAATATTATATATATATATATATATATATATATATATATATATATATATAGTATAAGTTCTAAAAATATATATTTGATTACTCAGGTCCTCAGCGGTGAAGGTGTCAGACTAGTAAGTGAAAGGTACCAAGTTCGAATCTGAGAGTAGTCAAGTGCTTGGGAAAAAATCATATACAACATATGAATTCGACTCAAGTGCGAAAACAGTCCATCTCAGGACTAAGCCTGATGACGGAAGCAGAGTCCGCTTCCAAAACGTCGCGCTCTAAAGCATAAACTGTGGAAATAGGCCAACTCCACTAATACGAAACCACAGTTACAAAACACTTATAATACAGAAATATTGTCATATTGTAAACATTTGACCAATCTTCAACACCAAGATTTTTCATAAAATTCTAAATGTTTTGATGAGAGCTTTAGTTTCAGAGGTATCTGATATTGCATTATTTGGAAAAGATATCTCTGATAAATTGTGATCGGAGATATCACAGTGTACAACTTTAAAATATGTTGGAGAATAACTGAAACTGGCAAGTACATTCTTGAGCGTTCATTAATCACTGAAGATAAATTAAAAGTCGACATTATATCTTGCAAATGCTGAAAATTATTATTCATGTTAATCACCAGCAATGATTATTTTTGATATTTATGTTTACTACTTAAAAAGAAAATGGATTGTTCCAATTTAGAATAGAATATATCCAAGACCGAATGTGGCGGTTTATATAAGCAAGTAATAAACAGAGTATTATCAACCAATGACAGCTTAACTGCCTTTTTTTATAAATATTAATACTCCACCATGTTGAAAATACTATCTATACTTACAATATTACCTACAATATTATAATTTGGAATTTTGATACCTCCTATTTCGAAAATGCATAAAATTTGAATTTGTTCAGTGTAAAGTACTAGTTCAATTTCCTCCAGTTTATTTTTTAAACATTGTACCGGATGAGCAAATAAGAGCTGCCGTCGGTCATATCATTAGATATGATTATCGTACAGCTGTGGAAAAAAAAATTTATGACAAAAGTGGCCTCGAGAAACACACGGAAATTATTTATACAATTGTAGGTCCACTGCTAGAGCGCGTAATTGACTAGCAAAATTTTAAAAAACCAAATATTGTCTAATTATAGGGCATCATAAATGCGATAATCAGGTTCTACGGAAAATTCTACGTACTTTTTATTAAACAAGTTTTAGATTATCTTTTCAAATAAGAGGTGGGGGAGAGTGGGAAGCTAGTTATGAAAAAACGTCTGTAAGTCCGGTTCTGCTTAATCCATCTTCGCAAACTTACTTTTGTTGAAAATAGTTCTTTTCCACCAATGTAAGTGTTATATACCCAACACAACTTAATAAGTAACGTGTAGATTAGACGGCGGTATTTATTTTTGTTTCAGAAATCCAGTTCTCTTTGGAAAATATTAAATGGATGCATGGAGTATTAACAATGGATTATGAAAGTAGATCAAATTAGCAACAAAATAGCGAAAACCACATGTCGATACCTTTTTTCTATCCCGAGATAGCTTAAGAAACGTGTAAACGGTGAACATGCCACCGTCCCCGCTGGAGGACGTTATGTAAAAGGTAGTTTTTGTTAACTTTTCGTTTGGCGTACCTACAATTAAAAATATTAAAACTAATTTTATTGTAAACGTAAAGAAAAATGTCTCTTATTATTTTCAGTTAACCGCCACACCAAATGTAAACAAAAAAGGGTAGGTATAAGTAAATTTCGCTATTCTATAATTCTTATTAAACAATATATGCTAACAAACAGATCTGAAACAATTTAACCAATCTAACAATCAACAATTTAAAAAAATTACAACAAACAACTCTAAGAATGTGATTAGTGCCGCTCCAGATGTTCAAACTGCCTTTCACCATTTTCAATACAACATTCCAGTCTCTGGCGGGTGGATAATACGGAAGTTCAATTTCTGCCGCTGAAATGCTTTGTATTGGATTTCGTATCCTTGCGATCATGCCAGCCCTGGTTGTGGGTCTGTTGGCGAAAACAAGTTTTTTTAATCGTGTCCACAAGTAAAAATCTAAACACGTCAAATCTGGCGATCTGGGTGAGCAGTGAAATAAACTTCCACGTGCTACTCATCTATCAGGATATTTGTGATTTAGAAAATTCCGAAAATGCCTAGAGTAATATGACGGACAACCATCATGTTGGAAAAACATATCACTACGAATTGCCAATCGTACGTCTTCTGAAATAAGTGGCAATTCGTTTCTTAAGAAATCTAAATACCTTTCCCCATTAAGGCTATCATTAAACAAATATGGTCCAATTATTTGTCTACCCAGAATGCTGCACCACACTTACAGACCAATGACCCTGATTTGTGCTTGACCAATATTGCATGTTTTGGCGATTTACACTACCATCACTCCGAAATGTTGCTTCATCTGACCACTTAATATGTGAAAATATTTCAGGATTTTCTCCTCTCATATTTATTAGCCAGTTACAATAATCCAGTCTGTTATTGAAAACCTTGGTGTAGGACTATGTGATATGGGTGCAATCTAAAATAAAACTATTTCGTTGTTAATAAGCGAAAAAAGTCTTCAAGTACTTTAACACGTGTGGTGCTTTTACTTGCGGTTTTCGCCATTTTGTTGCTAATTTGGTCTACTTTCATAATCCATTCTTAAAACTTCATGCTTCAATTTTATATTTTCTAGAGAGAACTAGATTTCTGTAAAAAAAAAAAAAATACCGCCCTCTAATCTGCACGTTACTTATTAAGTTGCGTTGAGTATGTAATAATTACATTGGTGGAAAAGAGCTTTTGTTAACACGATTAAGTTTGCGAAGATCGATTAAGCAGAATCTCACTTACAGGCGTTTTTTCATAACTAGGTTCCCATTCTCCCCTTCTCCACTTATTTGAAAAGATAGACTAAACCTTGTTTAATAAAAATTACGCAGAATTTTCCCTAGAACCTTATTTATAATGCCCTTTAATTAGTCAAATTTTGTAAAATTTGACTTTTTAAAATTTTGGTATTCAATTACGCCCTCTAGCGGTGGACCTAGAATTCCATAAATAATTTACAGGTGTTTCTTGAGGCCACTTTTGTTATAAAAATTTTTTCCCCAAAGCTGCACTATAATCCGATCTGAAGATATGGACGACGGCCGTTCTTATTTGCTCACCTTGTACATTAAGTAAAGCAAACATTAAATTATTTCGTTCCTGTTGAATATTCGAAATAAAAAAAGATTCATTTTAACACCTTTTGGCCAAAGATCTTGTTTTTTCACGTTTTCAAACTGATCACTTAATCACCAGGTCTTTTAAATTTTAAAGCGTCACATTATACATCATGAAAATTATTTTTCCGTAGATGGTGTATAGTGTGATCAGTTGTAACTTCGGGAGCTAACTTAAATATATGCGAATGGGAGAAGCTTTTTGCTGCTTGAAATTGCAAATTATCACCCGATCCTTCAATCGCTGGCTTCCGTTGGTATTTTTTTCTAGTTACTTCAGTGAACTCATTATCAATTTTTGGAGAAATTATTTGTTCAGTTGATAATAGCGGTATCTGTTTAATAGACGGATTTGAGTATTTAATTTAGATAGGAATTCTGCATAACTTGACATTGCCGTGTTATTTTGTTTAAAGACGATTCCTTTTAAATTATTTACTTCCATTTTTAAATTGCAATTTTCATTCTCTAAAGTTTCAATAGTATTTTTTAGAGCTGTAATTTCTGATAGGAATATTTTTTTAAAGATCATTTCCATTTTAACTTACAAGAATACCTACATTTTCATATTGTAAATTTTCAATCTGTTCACTATCACTTTCGCACATATTACAAGACCAATGTTTAATTTTACCACATAATTTTAGATTATTTAATTCCCCCACACTCATGCCTATGCAATCTGTATGAAAATTATTTAAACAATTATTTGTACAATCAACAAAATCTTCATAACGTGTAATAGGTTTTAAGCACTTGCTGCACTTACGCTTCCTACTAGTTAAAATGAAAGATCCTAAACATTCTCCATGTAATACTGTGGCGCTTTAAATATTCTTAGACCGATTTATTCTTGTCAGTAAGGCATGTATTCTGTAAGATAAAATAAGTAAAAACAGGACTCAATTTGCAGAAAGCGCATTCAATCAATTTTGCTTTAGAAGGGAAATTTTGGAAGAGAGACGCAGTATCGAATATTTACCTGACAACTCTTGAAGTTATACCTTTAATTATACAATTAATGGTTACACGCTTTTACCTGACTCTAATCGCAAAGGCAGTATTATTTTTTCTTCCCACACTTTGCCTTCTTTTGAAGGAAGCAAGGGGCTACACTACCTTAAAACATGAAAACAAAAAATTATTTTTAGTATAAAAGTATAGAAGTATGTGTTTGAGGGTTCCCTAAAAAAATAATTATAAAATTATTTTGATAACAGGAGCTTCAGAATAGTTGGATAAACGTTGAAAATCAAGAAATTTTCTACATTAACAACATGTTTTCTTTTGCATTAACAGCTATGAAATTGATAATACTGAAACAATATGCAGTTCACTACGTCCTGTTGGTTTTATATTTTAAAAAATGTTATTGTCAAAAGTGTTATAACATTTGTAAAATACGAAGTACTTCGAAGCGTGCTATTGTAGCCCCTTTTAAAAAATTATAAGTATTCTGGACAACAGGATACAGGTATTATAATGAATAATATAAAATGATTATAAACAATCAAAAAAATATATTGATAATTAAGATGGGAAAGTAATTGTATTAACAAATACGCCCTTCACAGGTTCACGCCTAACAATTCCGGCAATAACCAATAGGAATTAAGGTACCTATACAAGATAAATGTGCATTATATGGTAAGCAGCCCTAATGACGCTCGACCTGACAATTTTAAAATGTACAAGAATGACTCATTTGTATAAAATGCTATCGATGTACTCAAAGAAAAATAGCAAATGGCTATTTAAAAAATTTGTTAGTTAAACTTATAGTTAACGGAAATTCCTCATTAAATGACATCCGCTGCACTGTAACATTAAGTTCTTAAGTACAAAGGATTAAAATGCATTCATTACCGGTTTATTGTTATGCGTAAACCCATTAGTAATTTAGAAAGAGAGTAGGTATACTTTGAATTTACCTATTTAAGGTCCTTCTTTTTGGATTTATGTTTATTCTGTATCATCAGTGTGTAGTGTGTATTCGTTCCTAGAGTTTCATAGTATTCAAGATGCCTAAAGCAAAACCGTCTTTGTCAAGACGCCGTAAGCGAACAAGCAGATCTAGAATAATAAAAACTTGTGTAATAAATCGTAAGTGTAGATACTGATTTTTAACCTATTATTCTTTAAAAATCAAGATTTTCGTCATTGTAGAAGTTGTTTTCCTAAACATATTTTGTTTTGTTATAGCAAAAACTATGTTGGATCTAATACAACAAGAAGTGTTGAGAATGACGTTAATGGCATTGTTGAGAATTTTAATTTTTTTTAAAGAAATTTTGAAAAAAAAAAATACTAATTTCACGTTACTACCTTTTGAATAATTACAATGTAAAAATTTACCGTTAATTTAAATCGATAAAGTATTAATTTTTCAACTATTATTCCCCTTCTCCTTATTTGAAAAGATTATAAACTTTTTAAAAAAACAAAATTTGTATTTAATTTTTTAATTGTAAATTTGTAAAATTTGATTTTAAATTTTTCATTATCTATGGATTTAAATATCATTTGACTATTTTTTTATAAATTTTTAAATAACTAAATGATCAAATTGGACAGCGCATTTCTCATTGTATTAAGTAAAAAACATTAAATATTTCGTTCCTTTGAATATTGAAATAAAATGATTTTTAACACCTTAAAGCTGTTTTATTTTCAAACTGTTCCTTAATACAGGTCTTTAAATTTTAATTAAACATATGAAATTATTTTTAATTAATAATGTATCATTTAACTTACTAATTAAATTATGGAATGGAACTTTTGCTCGAAATTAAATTTGATTTAAATCTCTTTTGAATTTTAAATTACCAGTGTCAACAATTTAAAATTATTTGTCGTTGTTAATGCGGATCTGTTTTGACGGATTTGGTTATTTGTAAATCTGATATTGCTTGCCGTGTGTATTTTGTTTAAAGCGATTTTTAAATTATTATCATTTTAATAATTCATTACTAAGTTTCATAGTATTTTTAGAGCTGTAATTTCTGTGGAAATTTATCACTTACTTACTGTGCATGATATTAATTTCATTGTGAAAAGCTTATTCAGATTGTTCATCAATCGATTAAGCAGAATACTTACAGGCGTTTTAATGTGTTCCCATAATTTTCGATCTTGTTTGAATTAGACTATGCCTGTGATTGTATGAAAATTATTGTACAGATTTTGTGTACACTGTATGTGTGTAATGCGTTTTAAGTGTAGTGCATTGTTAATGTTGACTGTAAAGCTTTTGCGTATCAATTCGTCCTGCTACGTGTGGCGTTTTAAATATTCTTGACATGTTTCTTGGCATGTCTGTGTCAGTTTTTCTGTAAGTAATAAGTAATGGACTAAGTTTGCGAGGCTTGTCTCTTTTGCCATTGTGCATGGTAAGTAGAAACAGTGTGGAATTTTGATTAGTTGATATTGATATAAATTGATGTCGTTTTACCACTTTGGCAAAGGAGTCATGTGTTTTTACAGTTTGCCTGTCTTGAATGCGCAGTGTGCGTGTTTAGTGTTTGAGAAGTGTACATGTACATATGATGTGTTTATTCAGTGATGTGTGGTATTACAGTGTGTCATGTTGTGAACGTTGAGTAACTGTAAAGGTATTGTGATGGGGTAAGTTTTGACGTGTTGTAAAGCAAATTACAGATCTTAATGTGCATGTGTGATGTTGTTTCAGTTTTCAGTGAATTATAGGTGTAGATGAATATGTTAGTTGATATAGCAGTATTGTGTGAAAGACAGGATTTGAGTTTAATTGTGTTTGCATATTGACATTGTGTATTTGTAAACGATTTTTTACAGTTATTATTTATTTATTGGAATTCTTGGAACAAGTTTGCAATAGTGATTTTGCAGTGTATTTCATGTGAATATATGTTAAAGACATATTACTGTACGTGTGATGTGTGCGTGGTGTGTGTGTGTCATGTGTGTGACGTGTGCTGTGTGTTGTGTGTGTGTGTGTGTTGTGTGTGTGTTGATGTGTGTGTGAGCGTGATGTGTGTGTGTGTGTGTGTGAGTTGTGTGTGTGTGTGATGTGTGTGTGTGGCTAATGTGTGATGTGTGAATGTGAGGTTTTGTGTGTCTGTGCAGTTGTGTGTGATGAAGTGTGTGTGGGATGTATGTGTGGTGTGTAGAGTGTGTGGGCGTATTGTAGTGTTGCAGTGTGCTGTGTGATGTGGTGCGTGACTGTGTGGTGCTGATGGATGTCTAGTGTGTGTGTGGGTGATGTTGTGATGTGCTGAGCGTGATAGTGTGATGTACAGTGTGAGTGCGTGTGTTGCTGTGTGTATGTGTGACGTGTGTGGTGACTGTGTGTGGGTGTGTGAGTGTGTGCGTTGGTGTATGGGTGTGTGAGGTTCGTCGTGTGCGTTGCTGTGGGTGTGTGAGTGTGGGTTGAGTTGTGTGGAGGTGTCAGTGACGTGTTTGTATGTGCGGTGTGCAGTGATGTGAATGAAGCGTGTGGGTGTGAGTGTGCAGTGATGCGTGATGTGGAGGTACTGTGCAGTGTTAGGTGTGTGCGGTGTGTGGTGTGATGTGTGTGTTTTCAGTGTGGTGTGATATGGGTGTGTGAGTGTGTAGTGTGAGAGTAATCAAAAGTGATGTGCAGTGTTGATGGATGTGTGTGAGTGTGTGAGTGTGTATGTGTGTGAGTGTGTGAGTGATGTGAGGCTGTGTGGTGTGTATGTAGTGTGTGAGTGTAGTGTGTGTAGTGTGTGTGTGTGAGTGTGTGGTGTGATGAGTGTGTGTGTGTGGTGTGTTGTGTGTGTGTGTGCGTGTGTTGTTGAGTGTGTAGTGTGTGTGTGTGTGTGTGTGATGTGGAGTGTGTGGTGTGTGTGTGTGTGTGTGCGTGTCGTGAGTGTGTGTGTGTGGTGTGTGATGTGTGGGTGTGAGGTGTGATGGTTGTGTGGTGTGTGTGTGGTGTGTGAGTGTGTGTAGTGTGTGAGTGTGTGGTGTGTGTGTGAGTGTGGTGTGTGTAGGTGTGTAGTGTGTGTGTGTGGTGATGTGTGAGTTGTGTGGGTGTGACTGTGAGTGTGTGTGTGTAGTGTGGTGTGTGAGGTGTGTGAGTGTGTGGTGGGTGTGTGATGTGTGTGTGTGGAGTGTGTGTGTGTGTGTGGTGTGTGGTGTGTGAGTGTGTGTAGTGTGTGGTGTGAGTGTGTGAGTGTGTGGTGTGTGTGAGTGTGTGTGTGTGTGAGTGTGTGTGTGTGTAGTGTGAGTGTGTGAGTGTGTGAGTGTGTGTGTGCATGTTAGTGTGTGAGTGTGTGTGAGTGTGTGTGATGTGTGAGTGTGATGTGTGGTGCGTGTGTGCGTGTGATGTGATGTGTGTGGTGTGTGTGGTGTGTTGTGTGTGTGTGAGTGTGAGTGGTGAGTGTGTGAGTGTGTGATGGTGGTGTGTGGTGTGTGTGTGATGTTGTGAGTGTGTGTGTGTGAGTGTTGTTGTGTGAGTTGTTTGTGTGTGTGGGTGTGTGTATGTGTGAGTGTGTGTGTGTGTTGAGTGTGAGTGTTGTGAGTGTGTGAGTGTGTGTGAGTGTGAGTGTGTGTGTAATGTAGTGTGTGAGGTGTGAGTGTGTGATGTGTGTGTGAGTGTGTGTGTGTATGTGTGTGTGTGATGGGTGTGAGTGTGTGAGTGTGTGTGTGTGTAGTGTGAGTGTGTGAGTGTGTGAGTGTGAGTGTGTGTGTGTGTGTGAGGTGTGTTGTGGAGGTGTGTGAGTGTGAGTGTGTGTGTGAGTGTGTGAGGTGTGTGGTGTGAGGTGATGTGTGAGTGTGTGTGAGTGTGTGAGTGTGTGTGTGTGTGTGAGGTGATGTGTGGTGTGGTGGGTGTGTGAGTGTGTGAGTGTAGTGTGTAGTGTGTGTTGAGTGTGCTGGTGTGTAGTGTGATGTGGTGTGTAGTGTGAGTGTGTGAGTGTGTGTGAGTGTGTGAGTAGTTGTGAGTGTGTGATTGTGAGGTGGAGGTGAGTGTGTAGTGTGTGGTGTGTGTGTGTGAGTGTGTGTGAGTGTGTGAGTGTGTGTGTGAGGTGATGTGTGATGTGTGTGAGTGTGTGAGTGTGAGTGAGTGAAAGTGTGATGGTGTGTGTGTGAGTGTGTGGGTGTGTGAGTGTGTGGGTGTGTTGTGAGTGTGTTAGTGTGTGGTGTAGTGAGTGTGTGAGTGAGTGTGAGTGTGTGAGTGTGGTGAGGTGGTAGTGTGTGGTGTGAGTGTGTGGTGAGGTGTGTGTAGTGTGTGTGAGTGTGAGGTGTGTGAGTGTGTGAGTGTGTGATGTGTGTGAGTGTGTGTGTGGTGTGAGTGTGTGAGTGTGTGAGTGTGTGTGGGTAGTGTGGTGTGAGTGTGAGGTGTGTGAGTGTGTGGAGTGTGTGATGTGTGAGTGTGTGGAGTGTGTGGTGTGAGTGGAGTGAATTATGTGAGTGTGTGAGTGTGGGTGTGAGTGTGTGAGTGTGTGGTGGTGTGGATGGGTGTGAGTGTGTGAGGTGTGAGTGTGAGTGGAGTGTGAGTGTGTGAGTGTGTGTGGTGTGTGTGGTGTGTGAGTGTGTGGTGTGAGTGTGTGAGGTTGAGGTGTGTGGGTGTGAGTGTGTATGTGAGTGTGAGTGTGTGAGGTGTGTGTGAGTGTGTGTGGGTGTGAGTGTGTGAGTGTGTGAGTGTGTGTATGTGTGGTGTTGAGTGTGTGGGTGGTGAGTGTGTGCAGTGTGTGAGTGTGAGTGGTGAGTGTGTGGGTGAAGTGTGACTGTGTGTGATGTGTGTGTGAGTGTGTGAGTGTGTATGTGTGGTGTGGTGAGTGTGAGTGTGTGCGTGTAGTGTGTGGTGAGTGTGTGTGGTGAGTGTTTGGGTTTCGATTGCATGTGTTTGAGTGTATGTGTGTGCGTGTTGATGCTGTGTGCATGCATGTGTGGTGTACGTGCGTGCGATGTGGTGACGTGTGTGCTTGCGTGATGTGCTGTGTGTGCGTGCAGTCGTGTTGCGTGTTTGAGTTGGGTGTCGTATTGCTTGTGTGCGTGCGTGTGTGTGCGTACGTGCATGTTCGTCCTTCTTGCGTAGTGCGAGGGTGTGTGTGCGTGCGTATGCATGTGCGTAGAGCAAGTGTATGTATCCACTATAACTCCAAAGCACTGTGACGAACGCGCTTGAAATATCGTATATGATCTTGTTTCCATTCATGCTGATGAATTTTAGAAGTGGGGCGTTGACTAAGCGCAGTTTTGGTTTAATTAAATATTTCTCAAATAGCCTGGTTAAATATTGGTTAACATGAACAATAATCAGGTTTATAACAAAATGTGCGAACAGTTTAAAAATAATTCAATTTTGCATAGCATTTTGAAACGAAACAAAATAGGTATTAACATTATTATACATACATAAAGACTAAATTTACATCGATTGGGGCTTGAACCTTGATGGCGCAGTTGGTTAGCAGTACTCTACAAAGTACAGGTCGTTGGTTCAAATCCTACTGAGGTAAACTTTATTTATGTATTTAATAGAAATTAATAATAATTTTAATTACATATTTACCTTTGAACTTATTCGTTCAAAACAATAACTTATAATAATTTAATATTAGTCAAGTTGCTTTGGTATGTGTGAATCCTTGCGATATTGCAGCTCACATTCCATTAATATAAATAATTTGACTGTAATATCATTATATTTAGAATGCATCAGTTCTACATACATAAAGACAAAATTTAATCGATTTTGAACCTTGATGCAGTTGTTAGCGCGGTACTCTAAAGTACAGGTCGTTTCAAATCCTACTCGAGGTAAACTTTTTATTTATGTATTTAATAAAATTAATAATAATTTTAAGTATTAACATTGTCTGTAAAGGTCGTGTGTTGTTCCACACCAACTATTTGCTAATCTGAATTAATAAAGGGTTTGAACAATAAATTTAGTCAGGATACCTAGTTAGGTTAATGTAGCAACATAACATATCATTCGCATTTTGTGTTCAGTATTTTGCAATAATTTAGGACCGTAAATTAAGGTTAAGCATAAATATTTATTTTTCAAGAATCCGGCATCTCCAAGCAGCAATTTATAAAAGCGGCGTTTTAGGTTCTCAAAGCTTATCTTTAATTAATTACTTTTTGTTGTTAATATTTTTAAATGTCGTTACTTTATTTAAACAAATAATTCTTAAAACTTACGTAAATGTACAGTTTCATCACAGAATTTTTTTTTAAATAATGATTAGTGTAAGGGTTACCAAATTATCTTAATGTCTTATCCATTGCGGATTTAGAAGTTTTGGCTTTTGGAAAGTTTTATCATAATTTGTTTCACTTACGTAGAAATGTGAGTAAATTTACTCTCCCTAGTCAGAGTCCAGTGATACGATTATCATATAACCGGATAAAGGTTGAATAATAAAACAGTATAAAAGTCACGATTACCGTGCTAAAATCAGTTCAGTTTAACCCGTAACACTATGGAAAAGTTTGTATATTTTTTCATCGCTACCCTTGCGTTCGCTGTAAGTAATTATGGAAAAAATTTATTTCATGTATCGTAACAAAAAATTATGGATTTCAGACTGTTTTAGCTAAAAATCAACTACGGAAAAAGTTTAACTGAACAATTTATTCAGAATATAGAAACAGTACGTAAAGACGTTGAGGCGTCCCTTCAAAAGTGTTACTTGATAATAAAGATGTCAACAAAGTTATCCTTGACTATACTAAAACTTTTGCTACCATCGAGAAAGGGACCCAAGAATTAAAAGAAAATGTAAGAGTATTTATTATCCAGATCTTTAATACTAATTTTACATTTAGGTCAATAAAGTAAACCACTGTTCGATGATTTAGTTAAAGAAGCATCCGCTAGAATCAGTGAATCAATTACATTTCTCAAAGGTTTAGTTGGGACGATGTAGTAAAGAAAGGCGAAGAAGCGAGAAAAACTATTGATACACACATTAAGAATATTTTGATGAAGGTAAAAGAATTGAAGATGCCGTTAGACCAAACATTGAACGTAAGGATCTTTGTATAAAATAAATTAATAAGTAGTATCTTATGAATTTTGTGTTACAGATATTAAAGCAAATGTTAAACAATTTGCTATTAACTTCTTCAAGATTTGGCAACTGCAGGTGAACGTCTAAGAGCTGATATTGACAAAACTCTCGAAAAAGTGCAAAACAATAAAATGACTGATTTTATTCATCTTGACTGTGGTATTATTTAAACTAGTTAATAAAGAATGTTAAACTTTAGGAGCTTTTTTAATGCAGCATTATTTATTGGAAATATTTTGAAGCTTAGTAAAACTACAATCTTTTTAGTAATTTAAGCTCTAATTAACGTAAACCGTGACAAATATACAAATAAACAGAAAAATAATCTATAGTTTGATTCAAATAAAGTGGGGTATGAATCATTCTTAAAATTACACGAATTCAGATTTAGACTACGTAAGTCTTCATTAAATCAGAAAAGTATCTTTTAGTTAATATTTTTAGCGGCAGATGTCTCACATCAATTTCTATAAAAGGTCAAAGAAAGTTGAAAATTATTGAATGTTTTCTATTAAACTAAAATAATTATTCATTATATCCGCTTATTTTATTGATAGCATCAATCATATTTTGCTGCGACAGTGATTTATTACGATTTAGGACATGGTTTGATTATAATTACATACCATCATATAACGTCACCTTTTATAAATTAAATCATTTCAGGTGAAAAATTGATAAAAGTTGCCATTAGTTTGTTATTTTCAAGATTTATAACAACCCTTCTAGAATCATAATTATTGCTTTGTAATCCACATAATACATGTAGATACTTTACGATAACATAAATATCGATACAGTTGTGATTATTTCATTCATGTGGAAGAAAGTGTACAGTGTAATGTAGTTCGAAGTTCAACGAAATTGTAGATGTTTAATATTTCAAATGACAAGCAATTTACGTAAATCAGTACACGTATTCAGTCCACCTATTGTAGAGTTAACAACATGTTATGTAAAATTAGAATTTCCATATTACATTGGAATTAAAACATTTAAATTAAAAAATTATTCACTATCAGTGTCACTATCAGAAATGGAATCGTTAGTGATATAATTAATGGTTGCACAACCACAAAATATTTTCAATTCCCCACCACTTTTAACATCGACACTTCAGCATGTTTAATGCATTTCTGCCAATATGTCCCATCAATTCAGCAAGGATTCCATATATATTGCTTTTACATGGTCATCGTTAAATTTGGAATTATGTCTTCCTATATTTTTGTTGTAGTGTTCTTTGCAGTTTAACCACACCAGTTCAATTGAATTAAATTAACGGTGATATGGTGGTAATCGTTTTAAACATGCTAGGTTTATAAGCTATGTTGTGTTTTAATAAAAAATTACATATCTCTTCCTTCCTAGATGAATTATTTGGAATTTTTGTAGAAGTTTGGAATGATAACTAGCATTGTCCGTTACAATTGATTGTCGCGATACCGTTCAAAATAATTAGGCACGTTCATAGCTATGAGCTGCACTTTAGATTAAGCGTTATTATACGTGTATATCTAAAATTTTATAAATTTTATATAAATTATGTAAAAATGTTACCAAATTACCGATAATGCACTGTACAAGTTGAAGATAGTTAAACTGTTTTTATAAAAAGTAAACCAAAAATGCATAACCAATAATTTCAAAAATGACGGGTGACAGATGCTGCTTCTTAATCACGACACATGTTTTAGTGCGCTAATATGAATTGTACAACAGATTTATGTTTTATGACAATCCTTCTCTAATACATATAGCTGAGAGAGAGAAAGAGAGAAAAAAGATAAAATCTATTGATATGGTCTTTGAAAAATTTACAAAAGTTACGATTTAAAAATTATGCTACAGAAAAATAACACTAATTACCGTAATTCACCAAGTTAATATTAACATTAGATTGTTTGCATTTAAAATAATTAAAAATATTCACTAAATAGAGCCCTTATAAAGAAACATCCATAAGAAAGAAGTAGAATATATCAAAAATAGCTAGAGTAGCAAAAGAAACTCTCAATTTTTTATTAATTTGTAGATAACCAATTTCCAAAATTGAGGATAATCAATCAATATTGTCTTCTGATATGAAGAGATTGAGAAGAGAGACCCAGTATATTAACAAAAGTCTCTGACCTAACATTAACAGAATGACACGCCTTCAGCGAGAATCTTTATTTAACAAAAAAACAGACATCACAATGACAAGGTCAGAGGTATTTCAAAAAGGACAAACACTGCTCCAGGTCAAGACTGCCTTAATGGTAAAAACCAACATGTCCGAGCAGATACGTGACATCCATAACAAATGTTTATACTATCCCATGCTCCTGTGGACAAGAAATAGTTTTCCACCGTATGAAACCGCATTCCGACCTTACAAACTCTATCTGTCAAAAAAAAATGAACAGAAAAGAGAGTGACTTAGAAACTACTGAATTTAACAAAGACAATTGAGATTCTTTCAAAGAAAGAAAGACTTGAAAAGAAACAAAAAAAGAGCATTGAATCACAAAACCGACCTGAGCTGAGATTTGAACATTAAAAAGCATTTGAGAGCTGACAGTCACTTTTACAAGATCGGAAATCCCTGTCACTTAAATTACTCGTACCTGACCAAACGGTCAGTTCAATCAAAATAGGCAAACTTCTTCGATCCATTTCAACCCACAGTCGTGCCGCAAAGTTGCTTAGACTACAGCAACTCGACATAATGCAAACAAGGAGCACCGTTGCAGTTTGCAAATACACCTTCTAGTAATAAAGAGCGGAACCCTGCTGACATCAAAACCCTGCTGAACTTTTCCAAGAGAAAGAGAGGAGGATCTCCGTCAATCAACCAGAATACAAGCGTTCCATTACGTTTAACAACGAGAAACTTAGACTGAGACAGAGAGAGTACGTTTAGAGAACACCTATACAAATACGTAATTATATTGATATGGTCTTTGACCAAAATTTACAAAAGTTGCTAGATTTAAAATTATGCTACAGAGAAACGTAAACCTGACTGAATGCTCTGTAGATTACCAGATAGTGTGTACAATATTGTCATTTACAACATAACTTACAAAGTATTCACTGCATAGTGCGCTTATAAAGAAACATCATAAGTAAGAGTGCACCCATATATCACAAACATAAAGCTAGAGTATGCAGCGCCTGAAAACTCTCAATTTTTTTTATTATTCAGTAGATAACCAATTGACCTCACAATACATTGCACGGATAATCAATCATTATCCCTTCTGTCATTGATATGAGACGTTGCAGAATATTACTAAGTAGAGACAGTCCTATGAACTTAAAAAAACCCAGTCTCTGACCTAACACAATCCCAACCAGAGATTCTTGACACCGCACTTCAGTACCGGATCTTTACTTTCAACCTAAGACGAGCAAGAGTAATCACACATGACCGTTCAGAGGGTATTCCTAACACTACCACACTGCTCCAGGTCAAGACGTTAATGGTACAACACTGACACATGCCTCCGCATCAGCGATATTACTGAGTGACAACCATAACAAATGTTTTATAGGATCATGTTCCTGTGCACAATGAAATAGTATTTCCAACCGTTATGAGCACCTACATTCCGACCTAAACAACACTCTACCATCTTAAACTGAATAAAATGCTTTGAACAGATTCTAGTCGAGGTGACTTAGAAACTAAAATTGTTTATTACAACCTACATACGACATATGTAGGTTATAAGAATCACAATCTCTTGTTGAAGCTGTTACAGAATCACCAGCAGCATTATCACAAGCATACCGACCTGGCTGTGATTTTGAACATTAAATAAGCATTTGGACAGTCTGCAAGTCCGCTTTACAAGATCGGTAACCTAACATCCTGATCACTATTTCCAAATTTTATCGTACTGACCAAACGGTGAGTTCGTTCAAAATACGAATCTTCGATCCATTTCAGACACATCCAGTCGTGCCGCAAAGTTATTGCTTTAGCAATTTACAGCATTTTCGCTGGCATTCATGTAACACAAGGAGCAGCCTGCGCAGTTTGCTAAATTACACACCTTCTGAGTATTTCAGAAGAGCGGAATCTGACATCAAAAATTGAACTTTCCAACTATCAACCGGTGGAGGATTCCGTCAAAACCAGAATACAGCGTTCCATTACGTTTAACAACGAAATACACTCAAACAGGAAGTCACTTGTTTAAGAACATATCACCAAAACCATAAATGGCTCGCGACTTACAAACAATTAACTATAAAAATTTGTTTCTTAGATACACAGATATTCTGACACATAATTCTACAACATGATTCCTACAAAATATGCATAGCGATGTATAGATTTACAGAGCAAATACACAAACATTAAACCCTAATCATTTCGCCTTGTAACCCATAATATCAGACGCAAACACAAGTAATGACCTTACAATACATACATGTTATTATTAACATTAGCAATTTTTACAAACTGAATCTCAACTGTATTGTTGCGAAAACTTTTGAACACAAAAAAGGCAACACAATCCCAACCAGAAGATTCTTAACACTAGTACCGATCTTTCTTAACTCAAACAACTCAAATTCAAATACCTTTCGATATCTAACACAAATACACAACTATCCTGAAGATTTGTACACCATATGCCCTCCGCGTCAGCGTCATTGATGACAACCGCAAGGATATTCGGCAAATAGTTGGATTAAACGCATAGCAACACCTAGCTAAACAACAACATTTAAACTGAATAAAATAACTTTTCGAATAAAATAAAATGTGTTTTATTTACAAATACACTATGTGGTATAAAGTGCAATCGACTTTTTTACTGTCGCTAAATGACTTAAGCTTATTTGTCAACATCGGCCACGATGTCTGGATGTCTGTTATGTCTGTGTGGATGTACATTGTATCCACTGTAACTAAACGAAAACACCTACGTAATTAAATTTTTATTTGCTTTTTCACTTGAACTGATTGGAATTTAGAAACCATCTGGATGTGTTCGGTTTTTGGTTTTACCAAATATTTCTAAAACAATTGCATATTTCAAAGGTATAAAAATACTACCTACACATAGACTTTAAACATATCGATTAATTATGTCCTATGTAGACAGATTTTTAAAGAAAATTAAATTTTACATAACTTTTCTTTATAAAGTTTCTTAATACAACTACGAGTCATTCTGACTGACATAACTTACCAAATGATTCCTACCACGCGTTGGATCAAGCAAGATAATCAAAGAAGATGCAGGAACATTAAAGTTTTTCTTTCGAAATGAAGTAGTGCACGAAATGTGTTTACAAATAATTGTTATTATTAATACGGCTTATTGTTGAATTTTTTTACCTTTATTCTCACCTGTATTGTTGCTGTAAGAACTTGTTCCTTCGGAAAAAAAGAAAATAACTTAATAGTAACATTGATCTTTTTATCTGTTTTCCGGTAAAACTTAGAACTGGTTTGTTGAGCCACCATGACTAAAAAGTAAAGATGCTAGAACGTGGTTTGTTGAGCCACCATGATTAAAAAGTAAATGTGTTGTCTTGAAAATTTTCTATTCTTGTACTGACCCTAGCAGTTCTCACTTACGTTGTGACGATTTGTAACAAATCTTTTAAGTTGTGTTGAAATTTGCAATAATTTAGACAACTTCGTTCATTTTGTGTCATGTGAATTGGATACTTTAGTGATTGAAGCATGTCTTTAGATATTTTAAAGTGGAGGTTGTACGCATTTCGTTTTGCACATTGAGTTCGTGCGCAGACACCTTTTGAGGTCGTTGTGTACGATAATGAAAGCAGAAAGCGTCCTTATTTGCCCTTGAATATTTTTATGAAAAGTATCGTATATTTTTACGGTACTTTTATTTTACTTTTATTTTGCTTTTTATAAGGTTAAATTTTCCTTTTCATTGTACTATTACGTTTCAATTCAACGAGGATGACACAGTATAAGTTTGTTGCTATGCAAGATTATAAATAAATGGTACATTACCCGTTTAAATCAACCAAGTTTGGCTGCTTGTAAAGGAATTTACTTATTTGGGATCAACGAAATCAAAACCTTGTTATATTTCCATTTCAAGATTAATTGCACAACCAAATTGAAGTGTATCCGTAAGTATTTTGTTATCACTAACAGTATACCAGTGACAACCAAAATTTAAAAGTACTGCAGGCATTTCATTTCTAATCATTAGTTTATAAGGTATTCTTAAGTTAATTCAGATTTACTAACATTAGTATTTAGATTTGCTACTTTATAACTTGACTTAAAGATTTTTACAATAAACCTTGTTATTGTTTTCAATTTTACATTTATACATTTACGGTTTACTTGTTTTCCATAAAATAAGTTGGCGTTCGAGGTATTTTAACATTTATTTACAGGTTGAAGTTACACTTTTCTTTGTAAAGCGAACATATCTAACCACACACATTTTCTAATTAAAGCAAATGTAATTTTAAGAACATGGCCCGTTTAATCGCTGATGAGCTGAGGCACACAAGTAATATTAGGGTGAAACAAATAACAACAACCACTTATAACTACACATGCAACCTTTTATTATTTTTATTATAGATTATAGCGGATATAATTGAGAACACTACTTTAATATTTGGTAGTGTTTAAATTTCTTTTAATGGATGAACCCTTCGAACTAAATAAGTAGCTGATAGTTAAAAATAATTACAACTAGTGGGTCGCTGTACGTTTGAACTGGTTACCGACGTAGCATCATTCTAACCTGCACTCGTCTACGCTTACCTTAACTAGGGCGAAGCTTGCTGATTGCTGGATATAGAGGTTACTTCATCGTTGAACCAAGTCAGAATATTTTATGATAAACTACATTCACTATAAAACTGTTAAAGTGTTACGATAAACGTTCATGTTTAACAAGCGGCTTTTGCAGTGTATATAACATAATTCCTACAAAATAAAAGTGTGTTTTAATAAATTGTACGCCAAAATCAAAATGGAAATAGTTACCTTATTAGCATTTCGTTGTTTAAAATTTCTTCTTCTCACTAACCTAAAAACATGAACATTTATCTACGTTCCAAAGCTACCCACGCTAACCAATGCTTTGCGACTAAACTGTCGTTAGTCTGAGTTCTCAGCCGTGCTCACAAACTCACTCCTTTTTATGTGACGTGGTAAGTTAGACACGTTGCAATATGTAGATTAATTAGCAATGAAGTACGTTTTCAATTTGACGATTTGTTGAAATATTTATAATAATGTAATTTTGAGTAATATAAGAAGGGATAATAAAGAAACAATTTTAATTTAAATAATAAAAATGTAATATTTTCAAAGGACTGTAATAAGAATTTAATAAAAAAAACAATGAGACATCAAAAGAATTGCTTTCTAAAGCTGTATAAATTATAGGGCAAATTATCGATAGTACGGTATTCGCAAAATAAACACTATCGAAATAAGAAGGCCATGGAATGGCTCATGACCTGTTTGTTATGTTTGGCTTATTTAATAACAATTTATTCAACTCTGAAAAAATTAACAGTGGATTCCCAAATCGAAGTTCAGCTGGCTACATAACAGTTTCCACTTAACCTTGAAAGGTTATAATTATTTACTCAATGGTCATAACATATACTCAATAGTAACATAACTGAACTCTAGAGAAAATTCTCAATTTACATCTCACTTTATTTTAATTGTCAATCTTCATGATTTGATTGAACATGTACTGAACAAAACATTTCTTAAATGTTCAGCTATTACTTTGTTTTTAAATGAGTTGGAACAGAATTGTACACCTTAGCGACATTATGAGAAAGATCACGAAAAATGTGGATTTGTGCATAGGAACTGTTAAAAGTCCACGATGGCGTATGTTAAATTGTACATCTGTCCTAAATCTTATATGATTGTACAAGTGTGGTGGAGTTTCCGTTACAATTATTTTATGGAATATGACACAGCATGGACCAAACGCCTATCGCGTTTAAATAAACCGATATTTCTAAGCTGTGAAATGTGTTCTCTGCTTCTGATGTTTGCCATTAACTGTCATAACAATACTAGCTCGTGTTAAACTCGTTCTGAAAATGGTTCTAACAACTGAGTAAAACGTATTTATGAAGAACATTATTTTCGTTCAAACGGAAGTGGATAATGAGCTCAAGTTTGAAATAAGTTTTGAAAATAACTGAGCAATTTAATAAAGCTGCACAATAAGCGTAACGTTAGATACTGTTAGAGATTTCGCCGCAATGGTAGTGTTCTGTAGCGCAAGTCGTCGAAGAACAGTATGTATCAAAGATAATGAAGAACGTTCTTCAGGTCATGCAGTCTCCACAGAAGTCTTCGACAAACTGTGTATAAATTAAACATCAGTGAAACATCCACACATTGGTGGTTATCCATATCGTATTCAAACTGGACAACGCCTAAACGCGGTAGACAAACGTTCAAGAAAGGTTTATTGTGGACGCGTGTTGAGTGTAGTATAGGATATCTTGAAAAATGTATGGTTTTAGATGAATGTGATATTCACCTAAATGGCAATATCAATAGACAAACAACTCGATTTCTTGGATTTGAACACTGACTTCATGGGTTTGGTGTGCTGTATCGCTACACTATTTCTTATTTTGTTGAGGACGGGAATCAACACACAGTAACTATTAATCAAGAGCGTTACAGGTGGAGCATCATTATACCTTTTGTAAGAGATTTAAGAAATTTTTGCCGCGCACGAAATTTACAGTTGAACAGGCAATGGTTTCAACAGAATAGCGCTACAAGCTATACAGCCAGACGGTCATTAGAACTTCTCACGAATTTTAGAAACAGAATAATATCTCGCGGAACGGACTTCGATTATCCTTCACATTTATGACATTACGAAACCTGATCGATACATTTGCAGAACTACGATAATAAATAATTATTTATTTCCAACTGCCTCAACTACTATTTATGAATATGGTCAATGATGTGCAAAATGTGTGTGTGTGTGTGTGTGTGTGTGTGTGTGTTGCGTGCGTGCGTGCGTGCGTGTATGTTGTTATCTGGTATGTTATGTGTGTGTGTGTGTGTGTGTGTGCGCGTGCGTGCGTACGCTGCGTCGTGCGTGCGTGCGTTTTTCGTGCGTCGTTCGTTGCACGTGCGTGCGTGTGTGCGTGTGCGCGCGTGTGTGTATGTGTGCTTTGTGTGGTTGTGTGTGTGTGCGTGCATGCGTGCGTGCGTACGTGCGTGCTGTGCGTGCGTGCGTGTGTGCGACTGTGCGAGTTGCATGTCAAGCGTGCGCGTTTGCGTGTTTGAGTGCGTGCGTATGTGCGTTGCGCTTGCGTGTAGTGTGAGTGTGTTTGTGTATGTGCATATGCGTGCGTGTGCGTGAGCGTGCGTTGCGTATCGTGTGCGTGGTGTGCATGTGCGTGTGTGTGTGCGTGTGCGTGTGCGCGCGCGTGTGATGTTTGTGTGTGTTTCTTTGTATGAGTGCTTGCGTGCGTTTGTGTATCGATAACTGCTGAGCGAAAATACGAACGTATGTCAACTTTTATATTTAAGCTTGTTTTCATATGGCTTGGATCTGATTAGTGGCAAGATTTTATTAAGGTCAGTTATTGGTTTTATCAAATATTTCTAACGAGGTGCATGTTTCAAAGATATAAAGATACCTAGATATATTTCGAAATGCATGTGCAGAAATTAATCATGATGTGCTAGTTATGTAAACTAAACCATTCCATTAGAAAACGTTCAATTGTGCATTGAACAATATGGTTTTATTTCGAACAATTTTTCGACCTGTAAAAATTAACTGTTTTACTAGTATTTGCTTAAATATAATATTTCTAAAAGTACTGCATTTATGTAATTTCGTTCTGTATTTTCTTGAATATATTTGCGTTTTCAAAGTACATACATTTCTGTACTATTTTGGTACCAATTATTTAGGTCACTCATATGTTACATTTAACATTACTCTGTTGGAGTCACTGGTATTTATTTGACATCCTGACTTTTGCACTTCCTGTTCCGTCTAGCTGTTGACGAAGAATAGCGTTTTGTTATTTTCCTAAACAAAAATGAAAGTTTCTGGACTTTATTTAGCCCATCGATGGTAAATCGGTTGTAATTTCATTTTTCCACATATGTACGAATAGCTATAAATATTTAGTATTCATATTGTTCGGTTTATAAGAAATACAAATACAGCAATCAACATAACTGTGATTCGATAACTACGACTAAAATCAATTTGATTTGAAATCGAGAAATAAATCTATTAACTAAAGAGGTCATGTAACCTCACATGGTCTGTAAGGACACATGGGTTCTACATTTTAATCCGCATGAGAAGCATTACTGGTTGGCTTTTGAAACAGTTATCATCTGTTCTCGAACTCATACTTGACTGAATTCATTTCTTAACGTTGCTATTAATACTTTTTGACTAACTACTCCTTGAAGGTAAGACTTATACTCATGCTTTCGTTTTGGGTTTAGTACATTTAGTTGTAGAGGTACGTTTTATAATGTACAAATGAGTATATAAGTATGATGCTACTTTCATACAGGTGGACATGTGTATATAAGTGCGCTCCTGCACATTTCGTTACCTTATAATATTAGTATATGCTGTCTTAGGTGTTGTGCATATTTTTATATAGCTATATGTTTTGCATACCTACATTTTGGCCTGTTAATGTGTTTTATTTATTACATACTACAAGACACTTGATGTAGATTATGAGATGATGTTTGAAGATATGTGAAATAATTTAACACACATATTGAATTGGATCTTATGGCAGAATTCAGGATCTAAAGCTAAGTTACTGATCTACATGTTTTGTGTATTTACTTAAACTTGATGCTTTGTTTAACTTTTGACTAATCTAGAAGATAATAGACATATTTAAATGGTATTAATGAACCTTTAAGTGTATATTGCATAGATTTTATTTGACTTCTAAATAAGGTTGCTCAGTAAATTCTTTTAAGTCAATGGTTACAATGCCAATTGTAATTTATATATTTGAACTATTTTGTAGAAAACTGTAAAACCGGATGCATTTGTTCTTTTAGATATAAACCATATGATCATTTCTGTTTTAATAGTGTTATTGCATATTTTCATAGCAATGTGTTATTGACTCTGTTGTGTCACTTATAAATTTTAAATTCATTGTAATATTCGGTTAAATGTGCCTTTGCAATGCTTAAATTACATCTATGTCATCCATTTAAATGCTAATACCGATGGTTTGGCATAACTTAGTTTCAAAGATCCATATGCTTTTCATTTTGAACATTTATTTGAAATTCTATAAATTTGAGATCCAGTTTTGAGTGGCTTGTTGTTTGTAAGCACAAAACGATTTAACTAAAACTTTGCTTACTGTTTGTGGGTCACACAACTTAAATACTTATCTAAATTATCTCATTTGATACAGTTTAGTTAGTGTATATAGGTACATATATTGAAAACAAATACTAGTTCATTATTTTTTATATAATTAAAATCAATACATTGCTTTCGCTTTTGGATATCTTGTAGCAATTTATTTCATGAGATCCTTCCTTACAATTGTTGCTTGACTAGAAAAGTGATTAATTATCTGTTTCTAGGGCTGTGAGTATTGTTTAGCTGGTATTTCTTCTTAACTTTTAATAATGTGTCACTGTAGAACCTAATTCTCTACTTAGACTGAGCTTTGTAAGCAAAACTATCTTCTCTGTGGAAGTAAGTTAGTGTAAAGTTCAAAATATATATATATATATATATATATATATATATATATATATATATATATATATATATACAGTATGTCCCCGATCGACTTTAAAGAGGAAAATTTCTTATTTTGATTTCTCAGAAAATTTCATTCTTGATGATTTGCCTGCTTGTTTTCAAACCCCGAAACACAAATTACTTTCTATTTTACTCAGGTTCTCGAGATAATATCATTCTTCTTGAAAATTGGACTTAAAGTTTTTTCCTAATTTTAGAAGTAACTTTAGTAGGCGGATTTCATTGAAAACACCACTGACAGAAATTGTCAAATGTGATAATTCTGTTGAACTGCAAATTAATTCATGCTAATTTGAATTGTATGCTATAATGTTGACTTTACAACAAAGAATTTATCTAATTCAATGTTACGGAACTGGGGAAGAGTGCTACCGAGTTGTTATCAGAAAATTCAACCAAAATACCCGGAGGTTGCCATTTCGAATGCCGAGCAAAAAACTTGGTAACTAAATTCCTTCAAACAGGCTCGGTTTTAAACCTAAAGAAGCCAAAGAAGTTGTTCGATGAGAAGATGCTGCTACTGTTCTTGCCGTTCATTTCGCAACAGAAGTTCCAATGTTGTCTTTAAGAAGGAGGTCACTACGAATTGGGATAGGTAAATCTCATTTACAAAGAATCTTCAAGGAGAACAAAATTTTACCATTTAAGCCGCAATTTAAACTTTAGAGAACGGTGATGAAGCCAAACGTCTGGATTTTTGTTTGGAAATGGGCAATAGAGTTTTGGAAGATTCAAATTTTCATAAACGAATAATGTTCTCCGATGAATCGACCTTTTCAACTAATCGTTTCTCCCAACATTGCCGTTACTGGAGTAGGACGAATTCAAACTTCCGAATTGCTAGTCGCAGACAATGTTTGAAAAAAGTTAATGTGTGGTGTACGGTTTCGTACCATGGAATTATTGGCCCATATTTTTTTGATCAAAATTTAAACCGTTATTCATATTTGGAAATGTTGCAAAATTTTAACTGATAAACTGAATGAATTGCCATTGAACTACCAAATTGAAATGTTCTTCCAGCACGATGGGTGCCCTGCTTATTATGCCGGTACTATTCGCCAGTGGCTCAATACAGAGTTCCATGATAACTGGATAGGAAGAGATGGTCCCATTTTATGGCCGCGAGAAGTCCTGATCTCACAATAATGAACTTTTATCTGTGGGGTCGTTTAAAACAAATTGCGTACAGTGAGCCGTTAGACAATGATGAAGTGCAATTGAAATAGGATACGAATGCTGTCCAGTCCCTTTCAATCGAAGAAATAAGCGCAGTTTCAATGAATTCAGAGCTCGCATTGAAATCTGTGCGGAAAAGGAGAGCATTATTCGAATAGAAAATTAATAGTTCAGTTTTTGAGAATTTCATTTCATTTTACCATCAATTGTTAAATTTATTAATTAAAACTTTTGAAACCAATATGATTTTTCCTTTGAAACAAATCAATTTACTTCAAAAAATTACGAAAAGCTCGAATTTTTCAAGAAAATGATATTATCTCGAGAACCGTTTGAGTAAAACAAGTAATTTGTGTCGGGGTTTGAAAACAAGGCAAATCAGCAAGAATGAAATTTTCTAAAATCAAAATAAGAGAATTTTCCTCTTTAAAGTCGATCCGAGATATACTATATATATATATATATATATATATATATATATATATATATATATATATATATATATATATTTAACTATCCATTCATTATTCATTATTTATGGTTTCAATCCTAAATGTGCTTATTAAACTCATGATAGTAACAATCTAACCATGATAGTTTAAATTTTGTATGGTTGAAATAATGATAATTAAATATCGTAAATATTTTTGATGCTAGTTTTATTGAAGCAAAATCACATTTCATAAAATGAAATGCTCGATATCTTGAAAATGATAACATTTTGATTAATATATGAGGTTAAATATGCAAATATACTTATATATATATATATATATATATATATATATATATATATATATATATATAACAGGTGTTTCATTAAGTGGCCACCGGCCATATTTCAGAAACTAGTGGACATAAAAGTGGAGAAAAATTCATTATAAAGTCGCCACGAGAAAATCCTGAAATTATTTTAAGTTCCGTAATTCATCGCAACCAATTGAAAATTAAAAATAAAATTATAAATTTCTCCGAAAATTCCATTAAGGCATACCTTTGGTAACATCGTTAGAAAGCTTAGACAATTCTGCATCATTTTGGTCTAAGGCTCATTGGCGTACCGACCTTATAAGAGTAAGCTATTGAATGTGTAATCATTTAAATCGGTTATTTTTAAACGACTTATCCGATTGTAGTAAACCTAGGCTTGTTTAGAAGAAAAGGTAAGTACTTTTAACTGTCGCATCATTGGTACGCGATAGTTCATAATAAAATTGTTAGAGGCAATTTAATAATACCAGTATTTTTGATTTTATTCAGAAAATTAAATCATACGGTATAATTATGACATCATAAGGGAAAGTAGCTTAAATTTGTAACAAAAAACGTAAATAACGCAATTTGATATCTTTATTTGTTCCAGAGTTATGGCGAAAAGAAGACTTTTTAACCGTTTAATTTAATAATTGATTGTTGCTATGGTTTCTTAAGGTGTATAGGTTGGATTAGTAATGAGAATCTGCATTTATCATAGTCTGTGCCTCCTTACACTCTATCTAGGCTTAGGACTAGTCCAAACTAAGCAAATTGCAAAATTTGGAGCTGTTAGCCAACGGGCCATAACAACGATATCAAAGTAATGATTGATTTTTGTTTAAGAAACTTTTAATAGAATGGTAAAAAAACAACTGTTAAAAACAATGAAAAGCTATAAATGTTCAAATTTTCTTAAAAATACGTTACACTTTTTCTTATAAAATTAATTGTTATTCAGATAATGAGAAAAATTGTACTAACACTTAAATTCTACTTTAGGAACTTTTATGCCGCTAAATTATGCGTCGTATTAAAAATTACATAGAACATAATTAATGGATACGTTTAACGTCTATATCTAGGTATTTTATATTTTTAAATATGAACTGTTTTAGAAATATTTGATAAACACCAAAAATGCTTAATAAATTTTGATACTGAAATCTTAATGTAAATGAAAACATATACAAAATTTGAAGTACATAGGTATTTGTTCTGGAGTTATCTGATAAATATTATGAGACATACAATAAAAATAACACACACAAACAACAACATAAATACACGACACGACAAACAACAAACAAAACAAAAAAAAGAAAAAACACAAAAAACACACAACACACAAAACAACACACACACACACAAAAAAAAACACAGAAACAAAAACACAAAAACAACAAAACACAAAAAACACACAAAGACACACACACACACACACACACAAAAACACACACACACACACACAAAAGCACAAAAAACACACAGCACACACACACACAAACAAACGTATACATGATGGATGATCTTGACAAAGTTATAAAATGAGCTAATAAGTCGATTTAGCGATAGTAAAAAAAGTCGATTGCATAACTTTCTATACCTACATATGTATAGGTTGGAAGGTAAAAATGGGTTTAATTAGTTGATAATTATAATAATTATTTATGCATTTAATAAAATTAATAATAATTACATTCCTATCTACATATACATATGTAGGTATAGAAGGTTATTCAATCGATTTTTTTAATTACTTTTAAGACTACTTCACTGCTCAATTGGATCTAACATTTTCTGAAACTAACATTGGTCTGAAAATGAGTAATTATCTATTAATGTCTTTAAATTGTTATAATAGTATCAATTGTAAATGAAGAATGTTATAGCTTTTGTTAATTTCGATTTGATATTTTGAAGTTTTGTATGCATTTATAGAAATGCATGTAAATTTTCCTACGTAAATCAGAGCCCAATGATACAATTATCATGTAACTGGATAAAAGGTTGAATGTTAAAGCTGTATAAAATATCACGATTACTTGTTAAAATCTGTTCAGTTTTGAATCGTAACACCATGGCAGAGTTTGTATATATCCTTATCGCTGCTGTTGCTTTCACCGTAAGTAGTTTTTTTATAGAACTACTATTACCTACGTATTGCAAAAAAAGGTAGAATTTCAGATTTTGGCTAAACCAAAAATACCTACTACGGAAGGAAGCTTAATTGAACACTTCATTCAGAATGTAGAAACAGTACGTAAAGACGTTGATGCATCCCTTCAAAGACTGCTACCTGATAATCAAGAAATCAATAAGGCTATCCTTGGTTATACTAAAACGTTTGCTGCCACCATCGAGAAAGGGACTTTAGAATTAAAAAAAAATGTAAGTGCTTTTATTATGGTTTTATTTAATACCAATTTTTTTTTCAATTTAAGGTCAACAAAAATAAGCCATCGTTTGATAATTTAATTAAAGAAGCATCCGCTAACATCAGTGAATCAATAACATTTATCAAAAGTTTAGTTGGGGACGATGTAGTAACGAAAGGTGAAGAAGTCAGAAAAACTATCGATACACATATTAGGAATATTTTTGATGAAGGTAAAAAAATTGAAGAGGCTATTAGAAGAAATATCGAACGTAAGGATCTTTGTATAAAATAAATTAATAAATGGTATAATATGAACTTTTTGTTGCAGATGCTCAAGTAAATATTAAACGATATGCTACTACCTTTTTCCAAGATTTGGCAAGTGCAGGTGAACGTCTTAATGCTGACATTCATAAAATTATCGAAAAAAGTGCGGAACAATAAAATGCCTGATTTTATTTTTTATACATCTTGACTGTCTTATTATTTAAATTAATTAATAAAGAAAGCTTACACTTAAAGGGTGTTCGGTAGTAATGTACCAAAGACAGTGATAAATTTTATCACAGTTCGAGGGGTAATCGTAGGAAAATTTGTAATTAGCTTCTAATACACAGTATATTTGTCATCAAGACTTGATCCATACATTTTTAAATTTATTTATTAGACGTGACTTACATAATTAAGTTTGAAACTGTCATGAATTTGCCTTGCGACCGATTGACCAAAACTGATAATTTATGTGGTGTTTTTAAAGTAATCTTAATGTTATTGGCCTATTTTAATCACATGACGAGAAATTAGCTAATCTCATAGGATTTCTATTTCGGTAAAAAAAAACTGCATGAGTTGGTTTCTCTGTTGTTAAAACTTCTTTTGATCAACAGGAAATCAAACGAATTTTTGAAACAACGCATTTTAGGATTATCTGATTAATTTTGATGCATTATATTCGGTAGAATATATATATATATATATATATATATATATATATATATACAGTGGCGCATTAGTGTGACAAAGTCCCATATCTCCTTTATTTAAAGAGTACAAAAAATTAAATACAAAAGTTGTAAGATATGTTCTGCATATTCCAAAAATATTTTTAATTGTACAGGATAGATCATAAAAGCTTAGAAGTAATTTTAAATTTTTTTTTAAATAGAACACCCTATATATTATTACATATTTAGATTCTACATACAATTTTAGACACATTTATGTATAATGTCCTATACCTAAGTCTAACCGTTTTTGACAAATTTCAAATTTTTTGTCAAAAATGACGTTTGCAGGCCAAAACATAGGTGGAAATCTTTTCTAAACGAAGCCTTTATCAATTAGTTATGTTGGTTTCTTTGGAAATGGGGACCTACTCTAATGGGCTGTATTGATATTTTTGTAATACATTCATACAGGGTGATCAAAAATGGACAATAAAAAGTAGATTCAAAAAACCTATAAAGTCATTTTTTAATGGAAACCCCTATTTTTTAATTCTATCTTATTTAGCATTAAAAATAAGGGTGACTTTGTATAAGAGTGTATATTCCAAAAATTGTAGTTTTGAAATAATGACAATTTAACATTTTTTATTGTAAAAAGGCTATACGGCTTTCAAGTTTTGTTGTTAGTTGGCCGTGACGGCGAGGCTGGCATATAAAATAATAGAGATCATCAGAAACGTCATTATTTATTGTCAGTTGATAATTTGTGTGATGCATTAGTGTATTTTATAGCAAATTGATTTAAAACTTGAATTAAAATTGTAAATAATGAATTTTCGCAACACGAGATGGTTGATATGATTATTGTTTTGGGAGTTAGTGACAAGAATACGCTCTTAGCAAGAAGACTGTATCAACAACGGTTTCCAAAGAGACAGCAACCTGAAAGAAGGGCTTTGAAAAGCTTTTGGAGCGTTTTGAAACAACTGGCAATGTGTTATATGAAAAAATACTAGGAAAAACGTGCACAGACTGAGGAAAATCAATTAAATGTACTATTAACAGTTACCGAAAATCCATATATTGGACAACGACCCATTTCTCAGCAGGTTGGTGTTGAACGACGTACGGTACAGCGGATATTGAAGTCTCAAAAATGCACCCTATCACATTCAACTACTTCAAGAGTTGGTTCCTGAAGATTATCAAAGACGACTGGAATTTTGTCAATGGGCTCAAAACAAAATAAACCAACAAAGAAATTTTGTTCTATTTGATTTTATTTACAGATGAGGCCACATTTCACAGAAACGGAAGTGTAAACAACACAATTTTCATTACTGTTCTACCGAAAATCCACATTTTGTAAGATATACTTCTCAAACTAGATGGTCTTTAAATGTTTGGGAGGTGTTGTCGGTAATCATGTAATTGGACCATATTTTTTGATCAACGAGTAACAGGAAGTATACTTAGACTTTCTGCAAAACCATCTACCTAATTTGTTGCGTCAAGTGCCACAGGATACGCAACAAGAAATGGTTTCTTCATGATGGGGCTCCAGTACATCATACAGGTCCGATAATAACTTTTTAAATGCTAGATATCCAGAATGTTGGATTGGGAGGAGGGCCTGTTGCTTGGCCTGCTAGATCCCCAGATCTTACTAAAATGGACTTTAGCATATGGGGTACGTCAAAGAGCAGGTTTATAAAATACCGCCTACAACAAAGGAAGACATGAAGATTAGATTACAAACTGTTTTCAAAACATTAGTGTTGAAATGTGTATAAATTTAAGCAGCGAATTTGAGAGCGTATTACATTGTGTATTCAAGATAGAGGCAATTTCGAACAACTTATTAGGTAGTACGTATTTGACGTGTTTCTAGTACTTTTATCTGTATAATTAGTTACAGGTTTAGTTACATTAAGGTGTTAAGTTTATGATTAGGATAGGACATAATTTGTTGAATCAAAAAATATTGTCTTTACTTTAAGTTCGTTTAATAAAATAATTATTTATGGAGGTTCAATAAATTGTAATATTTCGATCTGAAGTGCTCGATTTTTTTTTGCCGCGCCCGCCGTCACGGCCAACTAACAACAAAACTTGAAAGCCGTATAGCCTTTTTACAAAAAAAATGTTAAATTGTCATTATTTCAAAACTACAATTTTTGGAATATACACTCTTATACAAAGTCACCCTTATTTTTAATGCTAAATAAGATAGAATTAAAAATAGGGGTTTCCATTAAAAAATACTTTATAGGTTTTTGAATCTACTTTTATTGTCCATTTTGATCACCCTGTATGAATGTATTACAAAATATCAATACAGCCCATTAGAGTAGGTCCCATTTCCAAGAAACCAACCATAACTAATTGATAAAGGCTTCGTTTAGAAAAGATTTCCACCTATGTTTTGGCCTCAAACGTCATTTTGATAAAAATTTGAAATTTGTCAAAAACGGTTAGACTTAGGTATAGGACATTATACAAAAATGTGTCTAAAATTGTATGTAGAATCTAAATATGTTAATATATAGGGTTTTCTATTAAAAAAATTTTTTACTTCTAAGCTTTTATGATCTACCCTGTAAATTAAAAATATTTTGGAATATGCACAGAACATATCACAACTTTTATTTAATTTTTTTTGTATCTCTTTAATAAAGGGAAGGGATTTGTACTTTTTATATATATATATATATATATATATATATATATATATATATAATTATAAATTTATATTTAATTATTTATATAAATATATATATATATATATATATATATATATATATATATATATTTTATATATATATATATATATATATATATATATATATATATATATATATATATATATATATATATTATATATATATATATAATTAAAACTCGATAAAACGAATACAGCTGATTCTCCCAAACAAAAAACTGTTAATACATGTGTCTATTGTATGGTTTCAAGATGTTAATTTTTTTAATTTTTTCTATTTCGTGGACTTTTTAAATCACGGATCTTAAACTGAAAATTAAAAAACACATTAGGAGAAATTTGTAGAAGATGAAATTTTAAAGTATATTGAATTATTGACAACTCATCATTCAAATAAATATAAAATGACTACGATTTTTGAAAAAATTTCTTAATATTGAATTTATTCAACCTAAACTCACTGTATGTTTGTACAATGCTAAAATTTGTTTTTTTCAAATTTTAAAATAAAATTGAAATGCTATATTTTGTATATATATATATATATATATATATATATATATATATATATATAACAAAACGAATCTTAAAAACTTACAGTGGACATCAAATTGAAATGCAATCTCTAACACCTTTCCATAATGAATCGTTGTCTATGGTCTTATTCTGCATGACGCTATTGCAATACAGGACTCACTAGAAGTGAAAAATTATAGTTATTGTAATATAGTTTAGTATATAAATAAAGATGTTGTAATTATTCGTTTAGTTTTACTTCATCCAAAATATGAAAGTAGTTGCTCAAAGCAAAAATTTAATTCAAAATCATGACTTTGAGATGAAAAGTCTTACTTTAAAACATGGTGATTTACTCTAATAGTAACGCATTAATGCATCCAACTGTAAATAAAAATGATCAGTCTGTTACCAAGAAAATGGTTTGAAATTTAAGCAATACTCTATGTCATTTAATCAAAACAAGTCAAATTTTACAGAAATCTTTAATGAAGGACAAACTTTATTCAGTGATAATCAATGTGATTACTAATTGTAAATCAAACTCTATTTTTATCTTCGATGATATCGCTTGGAAAACAAATAACATAAGGCATATTTTTCTATGGGTACATAACGATTTTGACTGTTTTATTTAACTTACATAAATTAATTAATTCGGAAATGAAATCTAATTATATTATTTGAGCAAGATGAATTAAACTAAAACATTTATAGGATCATATAATACATAAACATGAAATTGTTTTACATGTGTTAAAATGTTATGTTCGGTTTCATTGTCATAAAAGGATTGATTAATAATGGTCTCTATAAAATGTTTATAAACACAAATATTAAACTTTCAGTTGATTTTGTGAAACTATGTTTTAAAACTAGCTTTGAACTGTTTTGACGTGTTTCAAAACATATGTTTTGACCAGTTTTTGACTTTTGATCTGTTTTGAGCTGTTTTGACTGTTTCTGAAAACAGATACCTGTTTTTTATGAATATAATATAAACTTTTCGGTAGTTAGTATAGTTACTGATCCTTAGATATTAACAGCTATGTTTATGTAAAACAATTATGTTTGAAATAAACGGCACCTGTTTTGCTTTACGCGCGTAAAATATCAGAAATACAACAGTCTTAAATCTGTACAGATTAATAATGAACAAATTTTGAACATATATTTAATCTAATAGAACTCTAACTGAAATAGTAAATAAAATCGATCCATCTAAAAGCATTGACGTTAAACCCAAAAATGTTAAATTTCTGAAAACATACTACATTAGCTAGTTCAAAATATTTGATAAGTCTTACTGTATTAGTGTAGCTCAACGGACTATTTACTGATGATAATTGCTACATAGTCTTGTTTTCTAAACAAATTTTAGGTCTTGTACAATCATTCTTAAATACATCTATCGTTCGTGGAGATTAATACTGAGGAAGAAAAAGAAGAACCTTAGTACAGATGATTATAATGAACCCATTTCAGAAGAATTTCTCTAGCAGTACAATATTACCTCTTATACGTTGAACGTATTATGAATGCAACTATTGATCATAAGTGTAGTCTATGACATTAAACAGACAAATGGACAATTTGTAATACTGTCACAATTAAAGGAGATGATAATTATTAAAGGTGTAACGTATAAAGCGACCTTTATGATTGTTATTATGACTGATTTAAATCTAGTAGATCAAACGATAGAAATTATAGAAGTATTTTAGAAGACATGTTGATGACCTCAATGGATTTGGCGGAATGTAACGCATATGCCAAACAAATAAAATATAAATATATTAGTGTTATCGACTGTTTTTAGAATAATGTAATCAAAGGATTAAAAACGAAAACATAGAACTTGAATATTCAAACAATTTTCAAACAAGGTAAAAAAAAATTTTCAGGCAGATGCTAAAAGAATTTACGATATTTTGCTAAACCAATGCAGCGTTATGGAGTAAACCATATATATAACAAAGAATGCGATTGAACATCAGTTAAACTGATCTCCGAATTTTTTAATTTTGCGCTAATTCCTACTAAAAATTTTATTTTGTGACGATTGTTTTTATAAGTAATTTATCCATTTTATGCATAAATTTATCAAAATATAAAAAGAGCCTTAAATTAACAATTCAATTTTGAAACAACAAACACATTATAAAACACAATTTTATGTATTAAGTTCAAAAGAAAACATACAACATGTTTGTTATGATACATTTATTTGAATAGGACTTTCAATTTTTCTTTTATGAATCTTATATAGTGAACTGTGGTGTCAAAACTTATAGGTTAATTTCATTTTCAGTCTATTAATCAAATTGTACATTTGAAATCATCATTTTTAGTTATAATTGAATGAATCAAGTCTGTAATAAGAAAATTATTTATAAACTCAGTATTATTAGTGGTAGAATGTCATCTCACTCAAATTACACTTTCAGTTAGACACATGCAAGTAAGTTGGTATGTACTAATGTTTATCTTTTTTTCAAAATAAAACACGAACACAATTTAAAAGCATTTAAAATTGATTGAGTTAGAGCAATATGAAATTTTTATGAAACACATACGTGTACATACGTTTATATGAAATTATTATAGTGTTTGTTTTCTTGTATTACTCAGCATTTAATTAGAATGAAAAACACTTCAATTACATCATAATTTTATAAACAATAAAAACATTAATAATCTTATTTCGCATTGTACAAACATATAAGTACATATGATTTATTAGTTTAATGAAATTATTCCATTTTTTATTAACACTAAATTGTTATAAAAATTGTGATTTTATATATATATATATATATATATATATATATATATATATATATATATATATATATATATATATATATATATATATATATATATATATATATATATATATATATATATATATATATATATATATATATACAAGTATTAAACTCGATGGCCAAAACGAAAACAGCTGATTCCTCTGCAAAAGGAACAAAAATTGTTAATACAGGCGTGTCTATTGTTGATGGTTTCCAAGATGTTAACTTTTTTTAATTTTTCTATTTTGTGGACTTATTTTTAAACCACGCTGTATCTTCCAACTAGAAGAGTTACAAGAAAACACATTAGGAGAAATTTGTAGAAGATGAAATTGCCTTAAAGAATATTGAATTCATTCGAGACAAACTCATCATTCAACATTTTTAATGACATAATGAATTCAGAAATGATTTTTTCAAATCCCAAGACAAATTTCAAGAGGAATATTTTAATAGAGATGGATTTGAACAAGGCCGATAAAAAACTTCCTTTTTCATAAGCTTCACAACGTATGAAAAAACTTATGGTTGACGTCTAATTACTGAATTGTTACAGGAATACACCTCAGGAAAACTTTAGAGCATAAAATACTTCAAAAATATGGTAAAGTAGATGAGAATTGACGATTTGTCCTCACTTTTCAATCAATCTGTACATTTACGGCAAGAAATACGTCTCCTTACTGAATCTTTTCATCACCGTAGCAACGACTTGACATTAGTGTTAGTTGTCAAAATTTGTTTGCTATTACAGTTTTGCTGATTTCAAAGAGTTCTTTCGTTGTAGTGATATTGTAATTTAGTTTTAGTCGTTCTTGTTTATTTTATTATTGTTCTTGTTCGTGTTCGTGTTTTCCTTCCTGAGTCATGTTTTCAAATGAAGAATATGCCGATATTCATTATTATTATGGTGTTGCCCAAGGGAATGCGAGTGAGGCTGCTAGACTGTATGCAGTGCCAAGAAGAATTCATCCAGAAAGATGAGTTGAGATCTGGAGGCAACTGTAACCCCAATAATTTGAAATTTTTTTCCAATCTTCCTAGGGAGGAAACCATTTGGAACATTTTTTTGTGAATTAAAAATTCATAATTACCCTATTGGAAATTATCTAAATTTTTTGAGTAAACCACCCAACCAGTAATTTGAACTTTAAAGTTTTTTTCAATTTGTTGTTTCCCTGAAGGGTTTATGGAATTGAAAATCCCCTTTTGAAATCCTATGTCCCTTGTTTTTGAAAATCATTTAATAATTGGAATAATTGGAAAATTTCCCAATAATTAAATTTCTTTAACTTCACTGAAACCCTTTCCGTCCCTTAAATTTTGTTTGTGGATTAAAATAGCCCCAATAGTTAAAGTTAAATCTGGAACCTCAAAACCCAACTTATAAATTTTTTTTTTAGAAAAGTTTTCTTTGGGGTTTTAAAATTATTATAATTTTTTAAAATATAATTAGAATTTTTTTAAAATAATAATAATAATATATATTTTATTTGAAAAATATAAAGGAACAAATGAACAAAAAATAATAATAAAAAAAAAAAAATAAATTACAATTTACAACGAAAAAGATTAAATAAAATTAATGAAAAAATTTTGAAATAATTTTAAATTCAATTTCGGTATAAAAGAACGAAAGGAGGGCCCTAAATGACTTATTAAAAGTAGGACAAACGTAATTTATTATTTCCTATTTTTAATAATTTTATGCTTAAAAGTTTTTTGGGTTTTTTTAAAACGTAAAATGTCAACCAAATTTTTTTCATGTTTAATTTAGAAAAAGGAAGTTTTTCCTTTATCCCTGTATCAAATCCATCTCTATTGGAAAAATATTCTCTTGAAATTTGTCTTGGGATTTGAAAAAAATCATTTTGAATTCATTATGTCATTAAAATGTTGAATGATGAGTTTGTCTCGAATGAATTCAATATTCTTTAAGGCAATTTTTTCTAAAATTTCTCCTAATGTGTTTTCTTGTAACTCTTCTAGTTTGGAAGATACAGCGTGTTTAAAAATAAGTCCAAAAAGAAAAATTAAAAAAGTTAACATCTTGGAAACCATCAACAATAGACACCCCTGTATTAACAATTTTTGTTCCTTTTGGAGGGAATCAGCTGTTTTCGTTTTGGCCATCGAGTTTGTCATTATATATATATATATATATATATATATATATATATATATATATATATATATATATATATATATATATATATATATATATATATATATATTTTTAAAAAAATCACAATTTTTGAGTAAAATTTAGTGTTTGATAAAAATGGAAAATTAAACTAATAAAAAGTGCACCACATGTACTTATATGTTTGACAAACAAATAAGATTATTAATGTTTTATTGTTTTAAAATTAGATGTAATTGTTTTTTCATTCTAATTAAATGCTTAAACAAGAAAACGGAAGCACTATAAATGACTTTCATATAAACGTTGTACACGTATGTGTTTTTATAAAAATTTGGTAAACTCAATCAATTTTGAAATGTTTTTACAAATTGTTATGTGTGTGTTTTTTTGAAAAAAAAACGATAAACAGTTAATACATAAACTTTGCTGTCAACTGAAATGTAATTTTAAGATGACATTTAACTAATAAACCAGTTTGATAAATAATTTTCTTATTACAGACATTCATTCAATTATAACGTAAAAATATGATTTCAAAATGTACAATTTGTAATAGACTGCACAATGTAAAACCTATTTTTACACCAGCATTCACTATGCATAAATTCATAAAAAGAAAATTGAAATTTTCAAAGCTAAATGTATCAGTAACAAATGTGTGTATGTTTTTTTTGAACTTATGGTACATAAAATTGTGTTTATAATTGTTTGTTGTTTCAAATTAATTGGTTAATTTGGCTTTTTTATTTTAATTTAAAATGATAATACAAAAACACAACGTCAAAAATAAAATTTTTTAGGAATTAGGCGCAAAAAAAAATCCGTTTCCAACCGTTTCCGAATCCATTTTTGTCTATATGTGAATAATGGTTTAATAATTTGGTTTAGCAAAATGCTCATCGAAATTCTTTTCCAATCTGTAAAATTTTTGGACCTTGTTTGAAAATTGTTTAATTTCAATTTGCCCTTTTCTTTTAATTGATCCAATTATTCTAAAAACAGTCGATAACCACTAATATATTTATAGTTATTTTGTTTATATGTTACATTCCGCCAAATCCACTTACAGGTCATCAACATTCGTAGTTCAAAATAATAATTTTATCGTTTGAATCTACTAGATTTAAATCGGTTCACTCATAATAAGCAGATCATATAAAGAGTCGCTTTATACGTTACACCTTTAATAATTATATCATCTCCTTTAATTGTGACGGGTATTAAATTGTCCATTTGTCTGTTTTAATGTCATAGTGGACTCCACACTTATGATCAATGTTCATGGTTCATAATACGTTCAACGTATACAGGGTAATTCATTGTACTCAGAGAAATTCTTCTGAAATGGGTTCATTATGGGGATCATCTGTGACACTAAGATTCTTCCTTTCTTTCAGTATTAATCTCTACCACGATACGATAGATGTTTTAAGAATGATGGTGTAGAAGACTAGAAGGATTTGTTTAAAAAAAAACTAGTTAAACTTATCATCAGTGAAATCAAGTCGTTGATAGCGGAATAAGATAAGATTATCGGAATATTTTGAACTAAATTAGTAGTATTTTTTGAAATAACGTATTTGGGTTTAACGTCAGGATTTTAGATGGATCGATTTATTTACTATTTCAGTTAGAAGTTCTATTAGAGGTTAATATATTTCAAATATTTGTTCTTATTAATCTTACAGATTTAAGACTGTTGTATTTCCTTTATTTTACGTAAAGCAAAACAGGTGCCGGTTTATTTCAAACATTTGTTACACTAAACAGGTAGCTGTTAATATCTAAGCGGATCAGTAATACTACTAAATACCGAAAGAGTTTGATATTATATATTCATCAAATTAAACAGTATCTGTTTTCCAGAAACAGCTCAAAACAGCTCAAAAACAGATCAAAACAGCTAAAACTGGTCAAAACAGGTACCTGTTTTAAACACGTCAAAAAGTTCAAACCGGTACCGTTTAAAAACAGGTGGTTTACAGAAACTCAACTGAACAGAGTTTAAGGTATTTGTATCAAACATTTCCTATGAGACCATTATTAACCTCAGCATCCTTTTTGACAATGAAACCAACGGATTTGAACACTTTAACACATGTCCCGAAACAATTTCATGTTATGGTGGGACTTATATGATCCTAAACATGTTTTAGGTTTAATTCATCTTGCTCAAATAATATAATTAGATATTGCACGAATTAATTGCTTTGAATTGTACTGTAAGTTAAATAGAAACAGTCAAAATCGTTATGCCTACCCATGAAAAATATGCCCTTATGTTATTTTGCTTTTCACAAGCGATATCATCGAAGATAAAATAGAGTTTGATTTCAATTACTAATCACATCCTGATTATCACTGAAGGTAAAGTACCTATGTCCTTCATTAAGTAAGATTTTGTAAAAATTTGTACTTGTTTTGATTAAATGACTAGAGTTGGTATACATGTTAAATTTCAAACCATTTTTCTTGGTAAGCAGACTGATCATTGCGTTTATTTTACCAGTTGGATGGACTGCATGTAATGCTGTTACTATTAGAATAAACATGTTTTAAAGTAATAGACTTTTCATCATCATCAAAGTCATGATTTTGAATTGAAATTTTTGTTCTGGCAACTTTTCATATTTGCTGGTGGATGAATAAAACTAAACGAATAATTACAACATCTTTATTTATATACTAAACTATATTACAATAACTATAATTTTTCATTTTCCAGTGAGTGGCTGTATTGCCAATAGCGTCACAGAATAAACCAAGACAAGATTCAATTATGGGGTGTTAGAGATTCATTTCAATTTGATGTCCACTGTGAAGTTTTTAAGATTGTTTTTTTTATATATATATATATATATATATATATATATATATATATATATATATATATATATATATATATATTAAAATATACACTTTCAAACATTTTAAAATTTGAAAAAACAAATTTTAGCATTGTACAAACATGGAGGCTTTTATTGGAATAAATTCAATATTGTAAACAAATTTTTTTTTTAAAATCGCCCTTGATTTTATATTTTATAATTTGAGAAAAAAATTTTATTTCTTGTAAAGAACCAGCGTCCTGTATTATATGTTTTAGAATAAATTATGTGCGGACCATCCTTTGTAAGATTTCAAAGTTTACGCGATATTGCACAACAAATAATTTATTCATCACCGCTGACGTGTATTTTAAGAAACCGTAAGTTTCTGCACGTCAGAACGATTTTAACCAATCCATAACGGCATCCCCGCACGGTAGCCGCGAAACCGCCCACAGATGCATTTATAAACTCGCGACGCGCAAAGGAATGAATTAGTAGATTCAAGTTGGATATCAGCAGGCCACCGTACCGTTGAGTAAGCACCGACCTGTTAGTCACCGACGAAAAGAAATCTCAGTAGATTGTTGCCGATATCCAGCAGCCGCCACGGTACCGTTGACCGTTCCAGAAACCAGTAGGCACCCCGTTTGTTAGCGTAAAGACCTGTTGTTCACCGACGAAGAGTCCTTCGCGATCGGGCAACCTAAAGTTCAATTCTGTACTGCTATTGATAGACACGGTTGTAAAGTTATACATTCTGACAATTTAACTCAAACATTACAGACCGTAAAAATTCCGGGCTGAGCTCCAGGAGTTATACACACAAAGTATCCTAGAGTAAACGCAGGGTAACCCCGACGTAATAAAAAACACTAACACCTAGAGTCACGCATAGATCCCATCGTCACTGCCACCAAAGTATACCTAGAGAAACGCAGGGTAACCCCGACGTATCTCGTCACCACTTGAGGGTGAAGGGTTGTTACAGGGCTGTAAAGACCTACGACCTTTCTCTTAGTATATACAGTAAAGACAGGCCGTCGCCTACGTCTTCTGGACCTTACTAAAATCCCGCTCGAAACTCACACACTTCCTACAGTACAATAACCGTATACAGTGTCTGTGAATCGCAGAAGAGTACCTCCATAACCTTGTATAAATCAGTAGATAAATTTGTCGTCCACCGAACCATCGTAAATACCTGGTGCACGAACGTTTGTAAATAAATTAGAGTACGTAGATTTTTCTATCTTTACGTAAACCTATTAGAGTAGTTTTTAATATTAAGAATTTTTGTTCCTAGATTTAATTATAAATAATTAAATTAGTACAGAGATCAGTAATTAATTAGTTAGATAAATAATCTAATTGCCAAAATTAAACCCGTAATAATTAAAGAAAGATCGTCCAAATACCTCGCGTTTGTATACGTGCATTTCGCGTGTATTATTCCAGGAGTAGAACATCCTTGCTTCAGCGCTCCAGAGTTACTAACGTATAAACACGATATCGATTTTCTCAAACGAGTCGAGTTCATTGCGCTGGCGTCTGACCACATCGGTATCAAGGCTGACGCCCTCGCTACCGTACAACAGGACCGTAACCTACACTTTGCCTCTTAGGTAAGGAATAGATTAAAAAGACTATCTTTTGTTCACAGAAGCGATTACGCACCCAGTGAAGCCCAGGACCTGGACTAGGGTCGTACATATATATTATTAGTTACGTTTATTTTATTGTAAATATTGGTCTAATATACGTGTTAAAAATGCTTTACGAATTTTATTTAAGGTTACAGTGTTAAGCCCATCCAGTAATTACTACGAACCACACCCCGTTTATAAAATAAACCCGATTGAGCAAAGCCGAGGCAAGATAAAACCGCGCTGGGTTACCAAACCAGAAGGGCGCAATATAAAAGAAAAAAAGCACTTAAAAATAGGGGGCATTATAGTCTCAAAAAAATTTGCTAAACAAAATTTTTTTTCAAATTGCAATCTAATTTTTTATTGCATTTTTGGATTGCCCTTACACATTTGTCATGTAGCATGTGCAACCTAAGTCCCTTTTGCAGTTATTCGCATTCAAAATTTAAAAATTGAAAAAGATCATGAAGAAAACGAAAAATAAAAATAATTTTATAACGTTTTATTATATCGAAAACAAATATTCGTAAACTTAAAAATAATTTTATTTCAGCAAATGTTCGAAATGTCCTCCGTTAGTCAACTAACGCCCGAAATGGTTCGAAATGTGCAGGAATTTGTAGATCGATTAGCTATCTGTTACAGCTTGTAAAACGCTTGACAGGTCGATTTTATTTTCAATTACCATCGTACGCTATTATTGGATGTACGAATGACGTCATCACTTTCGCGTACATGACGTCACTATTATTTTTTAAATAGAACAACATGTTTTCTCTACATTTTAAATTCTACAACAATAGACGATTACAAAATGTATAATACTTATTAGTCCAAATTATTGGTTTGTGAATTGGAGACGAATGTTGTATCAGAAATTTTTAGTTATAAAACTTTATTGAAATGACTGACAAAGATATTTTCATTATAATGGTTTTGTCTTTTGTTTTTTTTTGACATGTTTAGTTTTGTTTACAATGCTGATGTCAAACAATAAGTACTGAATTGTCAATTACCTATTTGTTAATTCAATGGTACGTTTAAGCGAACAAGAAAGAATTGAAATTTTAATATGTGTGGTATGGTGACAAGTCCGTACCCAGCAAGAAGTTTGTGAATTATGGAATGATAAGTATCCAGATCGTTCTATTTGTCAATCCACTGTATCGAAAAACAGAAAAAATTTAGAGAATTTGGTCATGTCAGAGATAATTATAAAGGTCGTTCAATTAGTTATGATGAGCAGTTGATTTGCTCTAAATGTTAAAGAAAATCCACATATCCAGTAGACAATCGGAAAATTCATTGAGTAAATCTACAATTGTAAAATATTTGAAAAATAAATTTCACTACAAAGTTAATTTAGTTCATGAACTCAACGGAGATGATTTTGATCGAAGGATGGAATTTTAATAAATGAGCGATGTAATAATCCAAATTTTAAACATGTAGTATTTACAGATGAAGCAACATTTTATTTAAATGGACATCAAAACTGTAGATACTGGTCAGACACTAATCCTCATTGGATATGGATGCCCACACTCAGTATCCTGAAAAATAATATTTGCAGGAATTGTTGGCAACAACATTTTGGGACCATTTTTATGGAAGGAATGGACTGCTGAAAAATATTTAGAAATGTTACAAATGATATTATTCCAGCAATTGCTGCGTTATATCCAGATAATAACAATCCACACATGCCTAGTAATTTGATATGGTTTCAACAGGATGGTGCACCACCACACTATGCGCAGAGAGTGCGTAATTATTTAAACGCTACTTTTCCCAACAGGTGGATAGGTAGGAGAGGGTTTATAGAGTGGCCAGCAAGATCTCCTGATGCAGCCCTGATTTTTACTTTTGGGGTTATCTTAAATCTAAAGTATACCCAATAGACCTGCCAACATCGAAGACTTAAAGAGAGAATCGTTAATGAGGTAAGACTCATTCGCCAAACATTAAATGAAGTGTTGGAGGAATTTAAAACCGTCTTGGTTATTGCCAGTTAGTCAACGGTATAGAACATTTAATTTAGTTATCTAAGTATTTTGTTAATTATTTAGAATAATAAAACTAAAAATTTATTAGTCCAGTCATTTCAATAAAGTTTTATAACTAAAAATTTCTGATACAACATTCGTCTCTAATTCACAAAACCAATGATTTGGACTAATAAGTATTATACATTTTTGTAATCGTCTATTGTTGTAGAATTTAAAATGTAGAGAAAACATGTTGTTCTATTTAAAAATAATAGTGACGTCATGTACGCGAAAGTGATGACGTCATTCGTACATCCAATAATAGCGTACGATGCGTAATTGAAAATAAAAATCGACCTGTGCATTAGCGTTTTGTTACAATAGCTGTAGACAGAATAGTCTAATCGATCCTACAAATTCCTGCTGCACATTTCGAACCATTTCGATTAGTTGACTAACGGAGGACATTTCGAACATTTGCTGAAATAAAATTATTTTAAGTTTACGAATCTTTGTTTTCGATATAATAAAACGTTACAAAAATTATTTTATTCGTTTCTTCATGATCTTTTTCAATTTTTAAATTTTGAATGCGAATAACTGCAAAACGCTTGGACTTAGGTATAGCACATGCTACATGACAAATGTTTAGAAGTGAAGAATCCAAAAATGCAATAAAAAATTGGGTTGCAATTTGAAAAAAAATTTTGTTTAGCAAATCTTTTTGAGAAACCCTGTATAAAATTTTTTCTCGCAAATTATGCTCGAAAAAATATAAAATCGACGGGTCCGAGCGATTTTGAAAAATTGTGCTTTACGAGATATTGAATTTATTCAACCTAAACGTCCTCACTGTATAGGTATACGTAGATGCACTTTTATTAGTTTAATGAAATTACTCTGTTTTTATTGTAACCCACTAAGTTGTTATATAAAAACAAATTAGCCCGCAAAATATAGGACTATCAATTTTTTCTTTGCATTGTACTTTTCTGTAATTTTTTGTTTAGGCAACACTAGTATCACTTGCTGTATTTCTTTTATTTAAAGTTACATATATAAAATTACACATCATCATTAAATATAAAAAATGAATTATTTACGCTTTAAAAGCGTCTTTCTTTAACTTTCACTTTTTCCATTCATACTATCCATTTTCTAGATTTAAAATATCTAAACAAAAGAAACGTAGTTATTAATATTTTCTTAGTAAGATGCTATACTATAAATATACAATATTTTTCATACAGCATCAACTAATATGATACTCTGCGCAATGATAATTTACGTATGGTGGGGTTGTAGCGCCACTGTTAATAAAACATGTTATATTGTTTTTCCGGCTGCACCAAACTACTTAAGAACACATCCTTCGTGTTTACTAGCGCTTTAAATTCTTCAATTCGTAATTTTTCTTGTTTGAAATACATCATAAAAGCGTTCAGGTAACACACATTTAAAATCATCTGTTTCATCACTATACGTTCACCGTACTTAGTATTAATTACATCTAAATTCGTCATTTTATATTTTCTCGATATCTCGAGCTCACGCATTTTCAAAGGTTTGAAATAGGTGTTTTGGTTTAACCTGCTGATTTCATGTTTGCTAACTGACTGATCTCAACACACACGCACGCACGCAACGCACGCACAGCAAAATCGCACGCACGCACGCACGCACGCACGCACGTCACAGCAACACGCACGCACACGCACGCACGCACGCACGCACGACACCAATCGCAACGCACGCACGTCACGCACGCACGCACGCAAGACGCACGCACGCACACGCACGCACGCACGCACGCACGCACGCACACGCACGCACGCACGCACGCAACGCACGCACGCACGCACGCACGCACGCACGCACGCACGCACAGCACGCACGCACGCACGCACGCACGCACGCACGCACGCACGCACGCACGCACGCACGCACGCACGCACGCACGCACGCACGCACGCACGCACGCACGCGCACGCACGCACGCACGCACGCACGCACGCAAACGCAACGCACGCACGCACGCACGCACGCACGCACGCACACGCACGCACGCACGCACGCACACGCACACGCACGCACAACGCACACGCACGCACGCACGCACGCACGCACGCACGCACGCACGCACGCACGCACGCACGCACGCACGCACGCACGCACGCACGCACGCACGCACGCACGCAAGCACGCACGCACGCACGCAACGCACACACACACACACACACACACACACACACACACACACACACACACACACACACACACACACACACAGCTACAGTTTATATAAGAAAGATGTGTCCTTGAGTACCTATCGCAACTTGTTAAATAGCCACCTTGAGCTACTTTTAGTTTAGACTATTGACCTTGGCCTACTTATTTGCATATACAACAACCTAGCACTCTTCTCGTTTCCTGTGACCTTGAAAAATTTTGGTTTTCTAAGAAATGTGATATGATACCATTGCAGGTCAATAATCTTTGACCTTGAAAATTCTATTTTTAGTTTTGCAAAAAAAGTAATATGACGCCATAAGAATATAATGATTACTTTTGCAATTTCTATTTTTAGCTTTCTAATTTTGACCTTGGCAACACCATAAGAATATAATGATTGCTTTTGCAATATCTATTTTTAGCTTCTAATTTTGACTTTGACACCATAAGAATATAATGATTATGTTTGCAATTTCTATTTTTAGCTTTCCAATTTTGACTTTGACACCATAAGAATATCATGATTACTTTTGCAATTTCTATTTTTAGCTTTCCAATTTGACATTGAGTGACCTTAAAGCGAGAGGCGCGTACGTGCACGACGATAAAGCTCACTTGACCTTGTATTGTAAATCCTATACAAAATGGATTAGAACACCCTCCCCCTATATGACTACTGTAAATGCATCAACAGTTTAACTAAAGACGACTACGTTTATTGGCTTTATTGCCAAATAATTTCACCAAAATGTAAACAGTCGTATGATAACACAATCACAATGTTAAATTACCTTCTGCAAAATTCTTGAATACTCCTCAAGGTGACAGCGGAAGCAATCTGGAAGTGAACGGCTTCAGCATATTTGCATATTTACTTACAAACGGCAAACCAATGCAGCAATTTCCAAATAACAACTTAAATAACGTTACGTTTTATTTGATTGCCTTGGAGGTTGTATCGTTTATGTACACAAAAATAGCTTTTACCCACGAAATTATTTACACAATCTTGACTTAATGCGGTAGCTTTATTTATTTATGTCTATTTATGATTTAAAATAACTATTTCCAGATTTATATACAGTGAGACTTGGTCTATCAGAAGCACGTAAAATCAGAAGTTGCGGGCACACAATACTCCACCATAAACAATACATAAAATCCGCAAAAGCGATAACCGGGAACATGTCGATGGTAAAAGCTGTGCCTTCCCACAACTGCACATCACCAGATCATGACCAGGACAGAGGACATGCATTCAAAATTCCATCAGTTACGCCATATTAAATTTTATTCAAATTATCAACGCGGTAGATCCGTAAATGATCAAGAGAAATTACGTCATATTTTGGCTTTCACATAGTAACTACAGCTTTTTAAGTAACCATCGCTTATCTAGTGCACATGAACTAAACTTTACTGAGGTCATATTGTAGTTCAGACAAATATTGCCTTCTCCTATAATGATAATTTTAATTAAGCACGAGTCGATATACTTTACCACAACGAATCTTGAGACCAGAAACTTAATACAACACAATTTTTTATCCCTCAATAAAAAATTGCGTTTTTAATTTTAAACCTTAGAAAAGTATATATGATATTTACGATCTTAATTTATATTGATTGTAACAAAGGAATCCATTTTAAACCAAATATGACAAATTCTAATACGAAATACAATATAAAGCAAACGATATATCAAATTTTAAAACAACGCAATTTACTCCTTTTATTTACGAGAATTTCTAAAACTAAGAATAACGAAAATACTTACTTACCCAAAAACTATTCTAACGCTCTAATTGTAACGCAAGTATCACCTGTGAATGAAACGCAATTAAATCTTGAATTAACAGTAAGTGACAGCGACCAAAAAATTCCTGTTTGTCTTAACTGAATTGAAATTCCAAATTTTAACTGCTAATAAAAAAATTCTAACATCCTCAAGTAGCAACAATACATTTTAAATCTTTGATTTTTGAAACCAAAATTTCGAAATACGAGACGAAAGAGGATTATCTAAAGTGATTTCTTTAGACAACACTTACAGTTATCGTCCTTAAAACCAACTATGGAATTCAATTTTAGTAAAGAATAAACTAGATCGTTAGTAAATTACATTTTGTTCAACTGCCTTAAAAATAACAAATCAGAACACACTCTAACGTTAGAAGGTTAGCAGTGAAAAATGTCATAATTAAAGAGCAAGTATAACGAAATTTAATCAGTATGATATACGTGTAAAGTTGTAAAATTTCGCAAATTGAAACTTGAGATCAATTAAAATCCATTTAAACCTAACAAATAAATAGCATTATTAATGTTGTAAGTGTTATTTTACAGTGAAAACACAATGTAGTACGTTTAATTTAATTTTATTTTGACATTAGTTTCAACTTAATATATAATTAGTAAAACATTGGCTTCAAAGTCTAGGAAAAACACAGCAAAACCTAGACATGCCAAAAGCTATAATTAAAGTTAATATGTACCATTGTGCCAAAACCTATTTAAAACCTGATTCTCTTCTTGCATTAGCATTGTTTTTAAACCGACAAGAAAAATTAAAGACACACAAGATTTTGTAGATTAGCAGCTAGAAATCTGCGGTAGCTGAGCATGCTTTTAAATAATTTAAATCATGAGATTTAATTTGATAATATGAATACCGTCAAGAAAAACCCATCATTATGATCGTTTGCAAAGTGAAGCGACTGAAATGTATAAAATGTTTATAACTTCAATAAGCAAGAAGAAAATCTTCGTTTAAATAGGTTTTATAATCAAAAAGACACAGTGGTACGTCATAATTTTAATTTTAGCTTTTGGTATGTTTAGTTTTTGCTGTTTTTCCTTCGACCTTAAAGTAAATGCATTACCAATTATATATTAAGTTGCTATAGCACCATTCTAATGTAATATATGTAGTTGAAATTAAAATTAAAGTTAAACATTGTGTTAAACGTACTACATTGTGTTTTCGCTGTAAAATTACACTTAAAATTATTAAAAAAGCTATTTATTTGTTAGATTTAACTAGGCCTTTAATTGATATATCAAGTTAGTATTTGTGAATGCTTTTATCAATTTCAAATAAAATTTTTTCCCAACTTTACACTTTTATCATAATTTAATAAAATTTTGTTAAATTCGCTGTTTCATAATGACATTTTTCACTGTTAGCCTTCGACCGTTAGAGACTGATTTATTGTTTTCCAAGCAGTTTAACCATATTTAATTTTTTAAAGATCTAGTATTATACTTATTAAAATTGTATTAAATAGTTGGCTTCATAAACTTATCAAAATGTTATATAAATAACAGTATTATGTTTGCGTTTTCACTTGCATATTTCATAAATTTGTTTCAACACCTTAAACAATTTTTAAAGATTTTACTACTATTGTCTTTACCGAACTGAAATTCTAACATCCTCGGATAGCAACAACAAAACATATTAAATCTTTTGACTTTTAAAACCAAAATTTCTAAAAACGAGACGAAAAATTATTATCTAAAGTGATTTCTTAAAATTTTCACACCCGGTGACAACGTTTAGACAACACTTACAGTTATCGTCCTTAAAGCCAACTATGGAATTCAATTTTAGTAAAGAATAACTAGATCGTTAATAAATTAAATTTTGTCAAACTACCTTAAAAATAACAAATCAGAACACACTACAACGTTCGAAGGCTAGCATTGAAAAATATTTAATTTATTAAAGATCTAGTATTATTCTTTTTAAAATTGTAGTCAATAGTTGGTTTCATAAGTTTACCAAAATGTTATATAAATAGCAGTATTATGTTTGCGTTTTCACTTGCATATATCATAAATTTGTTTCAACACCTTAAACAATTTTAAAAATTTTACTACTATTGGGGACGATAACTGCAAGTGTTATCAAAACGTACAGATTTGTATAAATTTAAATATAAAAATATACACAATTAAAAACCAAAAGATAAGCATTTGAATTAACGACCCCGTACATTCTACAGGGTCTTCTAGAAAAGTTTCTACAACGCTCTTCCACATCGAGTACACCTTTAAATATGTCGATTTAACTAAAGTTGTCTTAGTCCAAAAGTTGATAACCGAACGACAGGGAGTCAAATTATTACCAATTTTACGAAGTTTGGTATACAGGGGTTTCTTGGGGTGAAAAATTCAAATTTGTGAATCCTAGAAGGCGTCACAAGCGACGATTAGGAAACTTAGAAATTACTATAACTTTTTTGTGCCACAGTGTTTGCCATTTTGGGTGGATAAATCTTTTTCCTATTTTTTCAGATTAAGGAAGGTTTACTTTATTGAAGTGGCTCGAAGCAACCTTTTGCGAGAAAAACGCATCTGAAGTTAATGACGCATGTAAATTATCAAAGTGAGTCGAAAGGTATTGCAATTTTTTTTGAAGACTTTGGCAAACGTAAAAGAGTTGTCCTTGTTTGACATATTGTGAACTCTGACACACTATTGATATTTCCTTGACAATATCAAAAACCATAAAACAAGTAAAAATCTTTTATGTTTGTTAAAGTTATAGTGATTTTAAAGTCTCCTAATCGTCGCTTGTGACGCCTATAGTAGAATTTGAATTTCTCATCCCAAGAAATCACTGTTGACCAAATTTTGTGAAATTAGCTCAAATTAGTCAAGAGGTATTAAAGAAAATGTAATTTATTTGTCCAACTTTGACAGACTAGCTCGGTTATTATCAACTTTGGACTAAGGCACGTTTAGTTAAATCGGCTTATTTTGAGATGTACTCTATGTGGAATATCACTCACTACGGTCGTCCGTCAAACCTACAGATTTGCCACAAAAAGTGTCACTTTAGCTCCTTATAAAATAATGTACTATTTTATCAAAAGCCCAATTCAGTTACAGCAACAATCATCTTACAGCTCAATCACTTTAGCATACTGTTGTATAGGTTTATAAACCTGAACTGTACTACATTTCAATACCGTTTCCTCAATATCCCTAATAACAGTGCATGCAAATAACGGACAATAGGATGTACATATAAATGTTCTGTTTTATAGCGTGTTTACTTCTATGGTATCTTAGTTGTATGCTGAAACAATCGTTCTATCCTTATTTACTACCATTGGGAGAAGTGTATTTAGTTTGTGCGTAGTCGGTTGGTAGGAAAAACTACTCAGCCACTATGGTTTAGATATGTTCAATTAATCTTTTTATTGGAGGCACCAAAACGATTCTTTATTAGCAGTGGCATTAGTAAATTAGATTACCAAAATCTTCCGAGTTAGGATTCTTATATTATCTAATACCCCATGTGTTCTTCGATAAATCGATTTATTGTTACATATTGACGTTCACTAGATTTAGCTTTATTTTTAGATACCAACTTGAATAATGAGAAACATGATTCATGCAACAGTTCATGACCTTTTCTGTGATTATAATATGTCCTTCCATTTTTGTGCTACAATTGATTTCGTGAGATGCCTTTCATCGAGACCTCTAACTTGAGTACCGTGAGTTTGATTTACTGTTTTCGTGCTAAAAGGGATATATCACAATATATTTGTAATTTGCAATTTTATCAAGCGTTCCTTCTTAATTAATAGAGTTCTATACAATTTGTTGAATACTGATCACAATTAAATCCATTGGTTCAACATGGTGTACCACAAATTATCCTGAGATTCTCTTTAAGGTTAAAAGGACACAATTCAATTATTACTTTCATACATTATTTGTAATTTGCAATTTTATCAAGCATCCTTCTTAATTAATAGAGTTCTATAAAATTTGTTGGATACTGATCACAATTAAATCCATTGGTTCAATATGGTGTATCTATCACAAATTATCCTGAGATTTTCTTAAGGTTAGAAGGACACAATTCAATTATTGCTTTCATACATTATTTGTAATTTGCAATTTTATCAAGCGTTCCTTCTTAGTTAATAGAGTTCTATACAATTTGTTGAATACTGATCACAATTAAATCCATTGGTTCAACACGGTGTACCACAAATTATCCTGAGATTCTCTTTAAGGTTAAAACGAAACAATTCAATTATTGCTTTCATACATTACTATTTGCTGTTTATTTTTTAATTATCTTTTAAAGTTAGATGTCACTTATCACCATCAGAAGAGGTTTTCGAGATTACATTTACAGGTGGCGTTATGTTTTTATAGGCAACAGATATGAATCTTTTTTTTATGAAACAACTTTCCCTTGTTTTACGAAATTTAATCTAGATTTACGCATGATACTGTTTAGTGCAGAATTGCACCCTATAAAGCTACCACCTATTTCTCTTGAGGGAAAGTTTGCCCAGATCCACTTAAGGTAAGGAGCTTAGCAGTGATGATATAAATTTTTTCACTTCGCTCGCTTTATTTTGCCACGTAAAGTGAAATTTGGCTTAGAATTTTTTTTTATATAAATGTGTTCTAGGATTTTGAAAGACAGTAGCTTGCCCTCAATACTATTTTTGTTATTCTAGTTACGTTAAGGGGAAGCATTTGTTTTTGAATATCAAACTTTTTATGGCAGTAAAGGATTTTAAGAAACGTAATTGTATAGCATGTTTGCGTCATGGGTTTGTTTGTTATCGTGCTTGATGCTATGAATCTGGTAAGGAAGTTAAGTGATTGTACGTACTTTGCAGTCTACCAGTTCGTTTATATATAAATTTGCTACTGTAAGTGTCATTGAGGATTTAGTTGAACCGTGTTGGGTTGTGTCAATGAGAACAAGATGTTTGTTATCACGATTTTAGGTAATCTGTGTTTAGTGGACACACGTGTGGTTCGGTGTATATTTTTCCCGTGAGAAAGGTCCAGTTTGAATTTTAGTATGGAATATTTTAATAGTGGTGGTTAAAGATAACGTGAAGTGGGGTAAATGTTTTTATGAAGGTTAGTTAGTTTTAGGGAGTGAGTACACAGAACTGCTTGTACTAATCCGGTGGATACCTGAAGTTATCGTGAGGGAGTTAGTCTTTTACTGCTTGTGGATTTATAGCTAGAATTCAATCACCGCGAGGAGAAATTGTGGTGATGTCTCGACAAGTTTATTAACGTCCTCGTGTCCTTCGAGAAGGGAAAGTGTTTGCATTAGAGCTCCCGGGGTTGTTTGGATTTGTCCACGCTCGTAGTGGATTTAAATATCTGTATAGATTTTCCATTTTGGTATTTTGTCCTTGGAAGAACTCAAGCCGTACAGTTGTTAACATTAAGGTAGGCCCACAGCGGTTTGACAAAAGACAATACATTGTGTATAAAAATATTGTGTATGTAAAGAAAAGTTATGTGTAAATAATAAAACCAGGTGATGCAATTTATAGAAGGACGCCTAGACTAGACTTGTATATTTCGCTGTTCCTTTGTGAAAGTAAATTTAAAAGAGTTAGCTTACTCGCCGTAACTGAAAGTTCTTTTTACTGCTGTGTTTAGTTACACACAAAGAATTAATTAAAACGACTATTTTCCGTGCCATATAGCTGTGACTTGGAAAGATCATTCCAAAGTTTGTAAACTTGAGGTAATCGACAAGAGTGTATTGATCATTTTTCTGCTGTGTATTTATGAACAGGTGATATGTAGAACGGATGTTTAAAATAAAACATCCGTTCTACATACATAAAGACAAACTTTACATCGATTGGGTTTGAACCTTGATGGTGCAGTTGGTTATCGCGGTACTCTAGCAAAGTACAGGTCGTAGGTTCAACTCCTACTCAGGTAAACTTTTATTTGTGTATTTATAAAATTAATAATAATTTCTAATTATACATTTACCTTTGAACTTATTCGTTCATAACAAAGACTTATAATAAATTCATGTATGTTTCATTGTTTATAATTTATGTACTTTCGGTCCAACTCATAGTGGTTAAAGTTATTTGACGATTTTGCCATTTCAGAAACCAAAATTATTCGTAGGATTTATTCTTTTCTTTGTTTGTGAGTTTGATGACCATTGTCTGGCCGCTCTTTTACATTATTTGTTTTTAATGCTTGCGAATATTTTGAAGCCCCAGGAGACCTTTTTGCTGATAGATCTGTTTAATACTACGAAAATTAAACAAGTTTTTGTTTGCTTTTGATCATTTCTGTGGAATACTAACGTTTACTTATGTGCTAATTAATCTTAAATTTTTGATTTTAGATAACTGGCGCCCTTTGATTTATGACTTTTAATTTTGTGTAAGTAGTTAACATGTTTTTGACATTGATGAATTAAAAAAAACCTCTTGGTTCTTTCTTAGAATTTTGCAAGAATAAGAAGAATTTTGAAATTAAATTTTTATATTACGATCAAAAACAGCAATAGAGAGCTGGAAGCGAAGTGGAGTGAGGGAAAATGTTTTGTTATTTTTTCGATATATCCAGCCGTTTGGCAGATACTTGAGAAAATTATATGTTAATTTTCAACCTCTATTTTAGAGTCGTTTTGTTGTACATCCCCTATTTTAAATTTTCTACCACTGTTTACCGTTTTTTCTACCCTATTTTAACCCCTCTTCTTACATGGATCAATTAACCTTGAACTTCCGGTTTAATTTCTGAGAATGTTTAGATACTTTCCAGGAATCGTTAGATAACTTTTGAATCTAATTGGTCAATTTCAAAATGTTAAATTTTCTGCTAGCACCGTTTTCAAATTTTTTAATTTCCCGCCAAAAAGTGAATTGGAACCGACATAGCTATACTACTATAGTTTGATTCGAATAAAGTTGGGTATGACTCATTCTTAAAATTGTACGAACTAGGATTTAGGCGACGTAAGTCTTCATTAAATCAGCAAAGTATCTTTTGGTTAAAATTTTTCTCGGAAGATAAAGTGTCAAAGAAAGTTGAAAGTTATTGAATGTTTCTATATTCTAACTTAAATGAAAACAATTTACATAAATCAGTACATATACTCAGTTCACCTATTGTAGAGTTAACAATATGTTATGTAAAAATTAGAGTGTTTGTATTACGTTGGAGTTAAAACCTTTAAACTAAAAAAAATTATTCACTATCAGTGTCACTCTCAGAAGTGCAATCGTTTACAGATATAATTAATGGTTGCACAACCTCAAAATGTTTTTCAATTTCATGATTAATGCATTTCTGCCAATATGTCCCATCAATTCGTTGCTAGGATTCCATTCATATTTTTTTTACACGGTGATCGTAAAATTTGGAATTGTGTCTTCCTATATTTTTGTTGTAATGTTCTTTGCAGTTTGCCCACACCAATTCAATTAGATTAAATTGACAGTGATATGGTGGTAACCGTGACACTCTGTGTCCACGCTTGTGTGCCATTGCATCTATTTCGTACACCTTGGGTATCGCATTATCTGCAACTAATTGCAGTAATTCTTTTTTAAACATGCTAGGTTCAAAAGCTATGTTATGCTTTAATAGGAAATTACACAACTAGCATTGTCCGTTACAATCAAAGATGGATCCTTTAAGTTTGTAATTAAATTAATTTCAAACCATTTTGTAAACAATTCCGCACACATATCTCCATGATAGTCTGCACTTTGTGACTATGTCGAAAACAAAAGCAAAGCATTGGAAATAAATCCATCTTCATTACCTGCGTGAAAAACTATAAACCTAAAAAAAATAGTTATTTTATTGGGAATCATAATGTAATAACTATATTACAACAAACCCTTCTCCTGCGCCCATTGGCTTCTTCTTCACGCTTTCCTTAGGTTTATCATGCCAGCTTCGTTTGTGCGATCCTCGACTGAAAATCAAAGTTTCACCTAAGAACACAGGACTGTATAATTTTCTTCTTTATTTTTGTAAGAATCGTACACGATTGACAGCAATATGTGATTGTTTCAGTAAACTTCTCCTACCATCTACTTTAGATGAAAAGCCGTAAGTGATGCCTTAAAGTTGATCTACTGAAATCGAAAACTTGACTATTGCTGAATTCTTTTTGTAATGATGCCAGCGTAACATGTACACCTACAAAAACAGGTATAGTACTAGCCATGTCTTGGATGTTTGTATTTACATTTTAGATGCATTTCATAAATTTTTCTTTTTACAATATCCTTCACATGGACATCAACTTCTGTGGACTTAGATTTCGTACGTTTTCTCCGCATAGCTGGTGACTGTGGGGTTTATTTTCTTTTGGGGCTTCTGTAACCCTTTTTTTTATAGTACTAACTCTATTTATATTACCCGACATGCGCTAAAAGTAGTCCTTCCAAGTATCATATTTTACACAATAATGTACTACATTCCTGCATAACAGAATCAAATGGAACGCGTGCCTTTATTGCCATGTTCCGTTCAAAATAATTAAACACGTTCATAACTTGCGCTAGAGATTTAAGCATATTACGTAATATATCTATAATTGTGTAAATTTTACATAAATTATGTAAAAATGTTACCAAATTACCGCTAGTTTACTGTACATGGTTCATTTCGATGTTTTATTATGGAAGTACTCTTTGTATTACAGATAGACAAAAAGTAATATAGAGTCCTCGTGCTCGATTTTTTTGTTAATTAAGATCCAATAGTCATAATCAAGATTTCTCTGGCCGTTATTGCAATTAAAATTGAAAAATGGCGATTTTGAAAACTTGAATAACTTTCTAAATGTATCGACAAACTGTAAAATCATTCTTATGGCACTTTTTAAGTAGAATCGTTAGTGCACTCACATTTTAATACCTCCTTAATTTAAAAGATATAACATAATTGTATTTTTTATATGGAACCGTAGTTGGCTATAACATTTTAAATGACATTTTCTTTTGTGCTTTTTAATTTAATTAATTAATTAATAATTAAAATTCATAATAATTAAAATTAATTAATTAATTATTAAATAGCTAGAGGTTATATATGTTTAAAAGCACAAAGAAAATGTCATAGCCAACTACGGTTCCATATAAAAAATACAACTATGTCATATCTTTTAAATTAAGGAGGTATTAAAATGTGAATGCATTAATTACTAAAAAATTTAATAATGTTTTACAGTTTGTCGAAATTAAAATAAAAAGTTATTCAAGATTTTTAAATCGCCATTTTGCTAATTTTAATATGTGCCAATAAAAATGACAGATATCTTGATTATGACTATTGATCTTAATTAACACCAAAATCGAGCACAAGGACTTAATTACTTGTCTATCTGTGATAGAAATATTCCATAAGAAAACATCGAAAATGAACCCACTATACGAGTGGCCAACTAAGAATGCGAGGTACTGTATCTGGGAAACTATACATCGTAGAGGCTTGCGAAAAACAGTTATTACTAAAACGGCCAATACAAAAACCTGAAAATATTTTCAAGTTTCTGAAATGGCCGCTAGGGCGTAACTGCAATCTTGAATCTAAAAAGTGATGTTTCTGTGAATTCTGCTATATTAACCTAATAAAAAATAACTGATCTTTGAAGTCTGAACTTTTTGTTTGGCACTTTTGACGTATCTATAATAAAGTGGTGGGGGTATTCAAAGGTTTCCTTAAATCACCCCGTATCTTCGAAACACTACCGATTTTAACAAACTTGGGCGCGTTGAAAAGATCTTTCTCGGGTACAAATGTTAAAATAATTGAAGTTTTGTTAGTTTCACATGTCGTCGCTAGAGGGCTTTGTTCGACATTCCGACAGAAACGGTTAATTTTCGCAAAAAAATTAAATGCATTGGTATGACTTTTTTCATGAACAAGTAGCTAAATGATGCTAAACAAGCTGCGAAAACCGCACCTCGATATCTTGTTCCTAACCTAAAATATCGGCCAAAGAAAACTTTATACGAAAATCCCTTAAATTTTTATTTTTTTTTAACTATATTTTTCTGGAATTGTTTCTATTATGTAAGTTGTGGCCCTAAAAAGGACCGATTTAAAGGAGGAAGGTTTTTAATGCCCCGTAAATGCTCGAAATGCTGACCATCACGCTCTATGCATTGCTGAAGCCTCTCATGACTAGACAAAACTGCAGCTTCAATTTTGGCTCCGGTATGTTACGTATTGCGTTACGAATCCGGTTTTCATACTTTTCTAGTAGTAGGTTGAGTCCGAAACACGATGTCCTTTAAGCCCCCATAAATAAAAATCGAGGCAAGTTAAGTCTGGGATCGCGGAGGCCATGGAAACAGACTTCCTCTTCCAATCCACCGCTGTTGAAATACTGCATTAATATGCTCTCGCACATTAATAGCAAAATGTGCTGGGCAACCATCCAACTGCAAAAACAATTTTTGCCTTGTTTCCAGAGGCACATCTTCCAACAACAACGGTAATTGATTGGCCAAAAAGTCAAGAAATACATTGCTATTTAGGGGTTGTTCGAAAAAATATGGCCCAATAATTCTGCCTCCCAGTATGCCACACCATACATTTAAACTCCAACGTCCTTGGCGCTGAACTTCACGCAACCAATGGGGATTTTCTGCAGACCAATAATGCATATTGTGCAGATTGAGTCTTCCGTCACTACTGAAGGTGGCTTCATCGGTCCAAAGAATTTGAAATAAAAATTCTCTATTTTCGCGTATCATGCCTAACATCCAATGGCAATAGTCTAACCTTCGATCAAAATCTTCCTCTTTCAAGGCCTGATGCAAAACGACATGATATGGGTGCATTCTTAAAGTAATTAAAAAAAGTTTAAACGAATACCTATATATTTTGATGGCCATTAGAACTACCTATGGTCTTTCAAAATATTTTGAACCGTCGTCCGTGATATGCCCAACTCAGTGGATAATGCTCTTGTGCTAACATGAGGATTTCCTTCAATATAGCCCAGTACACGGCCGAAAACTACCATTGGCTCGTAAGCTCGCCACTAATCGGGGAAAAACTCTTACATCGCAAAGACGCCGATTTGGATATCGAGCCGGTAAACTATTTTAGCTACTGCGGCATTCTGAAGACATATCAACAGCTTCATTATTCGTAAAACGCATTTTGAAAGCACAAAATTGCTCAAAGTAACGCGAAAGTATTGACAACTATTGATAATTTGAGGATTATGTATGTTTTGTTTAGGTATCTGTTTCATGCCTGCTTCTATTAATTGTATTTTCGTATATATCCATAGTGAATATGCATTTAAACAAACAAAAATAGGCCTTTCGTATAACTTTTAGCATTGCTTACTTATGTAGTAATTTCAAAAGGGTGATTTTATTCTGTTGGATAAATTTACAAACATTTAAAATCGCAATTTCTAGGTAACCTATTCAGAGCCGAAATTGAAGCTGCAGTTTTGTCTACCCATAAGAGGCCTCAGAAATGCCCAGAGCGTATTTCGAGCATTTATGGGGGCATTAAAACCTTCCTCCTTTAAATCGGTCCTTTTAGGGCCACAACTACATAATAGAAACAATTCCAGAAAAATATAGTTAAAAAAAATAAAATTTAAGGGATTTTCGTATAAAGTTTTCTTTGGCCGATATTTTAGGTTAGGAACAAGATATCGAGATGCGGTTTTCGCGAGCTTGTTTAGGCATCATTTAGCTACTTGTTCATGAAAAAAGTCATACCAATGTATTTAATTTTTTGCGAAAATTAACCGTTTCTATCGGAATGTCGAACAAAACCCTCTAGCGACGACACTTTATTTATTTTATAGATACGTCAAAAGTGCCAAACAAAAAAAGTTCAGATTATCCTTGACTTCAAAGATCAGTTATTTTTTTATTAGGTTAATATAGCAGAGTTCACAGAAACATCACTTTTTTATATTCAAGATTGCAGTTATGCCCCCTAGCAGCCATTTCAGAAACGTGAAAATATTTTCCAGGTTTTTGTATTGGCCGTTTTAGTAATAACTTTTTTGCACAAGCCTCTACGGTGAACTATATTATAGTTTCCCAAATACAGTACCTCGCATTCTTAGTTGGCCACCCTGTACAAATTGTAGATAGTTTTGATATAAACTGTTTTTACCTTCCAACCTACGTATACCTATGTAGGTATACAAGGTTACGCAATCGACTTTTTTTTCACTATCCTAAATTGATTTATTAACTTATTACGTACTTAAAATTTTGTATTTAAGCTTAATTTCATTTGGCTTAGAGCTGATTATATTTTGGGAGAAATCCAGCGGCGGAGTGGGGGATTTATTAGCGTCAGTTTTTGGTTTTTATCAAATATATCTAAAACAGCTGCATATTTCAAAGAAATAGAACTTAAACGTATCGATTAATTATGTTCGATGCAATTTTTTGAAAGGACGCATAATTTAGCGGTAAAAAAATTCCTAATGTAGAATGTAAGTGTTAGTTCAAATTTTTTCAAATCTGATTAAGGATTCATTTTATACGAATAAGTGCAGACATATTTTTTAAAGAAAATTTAATTCTACATAACTTTTCTTTATAAAGTTTCTTGAGATAATCCAAGGTAAGTCTAAAAATTAATTAAATATGAATAAAAATGATTAAAATGTATTATTGACATTTTATAGAAGCGGGCGGCTTTGGAATTTTTTGTTAAGGTAACATGTAGTTATGTCTATCTGAAATGTAGTTTTAAACGTCATTCTCACATAGATTACTGTATTTGTGTTCACAGTGTTGCCTGTTTTCGTTATGAACGTATGAAAAGGTTTGCATAGTTACCTAAAAAAATATAATTTAAATTATTTCACGTCTTTTAATTACCACTTTGTTTAAACTTACGTCGCATGACAATTATAAATATATTCCCTAGTAGGCGTACCAAAATATTTCCATATTTGAAGATCTTCCTTTATATCTCCAGGATTAGTCAATATGCAATGTAATGGACGGGCAAACGCGACGTGGAAAACACCTAGTTAGGATTTCAAATGTTTTATTTACATAATAAATCGTTTTTGCAGCCATTTTTGTTTGTCTTTATTCAATGCATTATTACGATCTGTAATTAAAATTTGCAAATTTTTAAATTAGCATCTAGATATCTATTAACCTTTGTCTTATCATGAAGTTTTAAGCGTCGGTTTGACATAGATTTTTGTTTTTACGTTTACAAAGTTGTTGTTTTTTCGATTTTGTAGGTTGGAAGGTCGTGTGGTGTTTCACACCAGATATTTTATAAAAAGTAAAGCAAAAACACATAAACAATAATTTCAAAAATGACTGGAGTGGCAGATGCTGCTCAATCACGACACACATACAGCAGATTTATGTTTTTATGGCTATCCTTCTCTAATACATGTAGTTGATAGAGTGAAATAAAAATGTGTAAGTTTGTTATAGAGTTTTACATCGGTGAGTCGTCATACCCAACTTATTTGAATCAAACTTTAACATATACCGAGATATCAACAATGAATGACCGAAAAAAACTGCTTTTTACAGATTTTTATCAAACGTTTATTCAAGTTACTAGTAAAATTAGGCACAAATATTTATTTGATCTTAGATTGACATTTCATAAACGTACATAGATTTTTCCTTTTCAATTATTCCTTTATCTACATTTGTGTTACAATAAAATAGTTTTTTCAAAACTCATTAATAAATTAACCAGGACTTTCAAGGTAAATTTATTCGTGTATTTTATGCCTTTTCGTAAATAACTTTTTAGGTTATAATGCCTTTACTGTAGAACAAGACAAGTTTATTTTGGAAGCTTATTTCGAAACGGCGAAAAAGATGTAAATGGAAACTGGAAGTATTCAGTACGATTATGTGTTGAAGAATATCAACATCACTTTCAGAATATCGAATTAGATGATGATGTTTTATGCCGACACATTGTTAGTCGTTTTCATGAGCATGGTAGTGTTTGCAAGGAAAATCTACGGGTCGCACAACTGTACTTTCAGCATGATAACGCAAAGCTCTACAGCTAATCAAACACTGACTTTTTTACGTGAACATTTTGATGAAAGATATAAGTGCGAAGTTTGGCCCCAAGATTACCTGACCTTACTCCACTGGATTATTTTCTATTTGGACATTTAAAAATAAAATCCACAAGACACGCCTTCATACAGTTGATGAATTAAAAATGCAATAACTGACGCAATTCAAAATATTCAGAAGCTAAATTAATAAATGTATTTGAAAATATGAAACGAAGAGTAGATGCCTGTAATACAAACAATGGTGGTCACTTTGAAATTGTTTTATAGATAATTGCCAAGTTTAATTTTATTTTCTATTTTTAACTGTAATATAAACGTATAAAAGACCATTCATTCCAACGGGTAGTGAGGTGTGCGTCGATATCGTTATATTTGTATGTAAATAATATGTGCACTAATTGAAAATCTTTACTCATTATTTACTATACTTTAGCTGAATTGATCCCATTTACATGCACGTTTTAGATCTAAAAAACAATGCATTATTAATTCATTATTTGCTGTGCTTTATATACAGATTTGAGTTATCTGAAAAACAATAGGTACATCATAAAGTAGACATGGTGACTAGTTCCATATGAGAAGGACTAAATCAGTGGTATATAATCTGAAATATGTGTTTGTTCAAAGATTAGAATGCAATGCAAAAGTGATATCTAGCATTAAGTTAAATAAGTTCTTTTTTCCATTATAATGTATTTGTGATGTTCACCAGTGTACATTCAAAGGTGGTCAGCAAAAATGGTGTACCTGACTTGTGCTGAATATGTTGAATGTATGCATTTATAATAAACTAACCAGTCATACATGTAGTTTGTTTTCACTAATATTATTTAACAAATATATCATACACTGATTTCTGATTAATGACAAATTTTAAAAATTCATTTAAATGTTTTAATGTCATTGTAAAGGTAACATCATCCAATATCACTTCTTTTTAAATATTCACTCCACATATTGAAACACTTTCTTCGAGTTCTCAGCTGTAATTTTTTCAATTCTTCATTGCCAATTGTTAACAACTCACATTCCTCACTGCTATCCGATTTTTCAATGGGATTTAATTCAGAGTGGTACAAAGGAGATGAAGGACAGCATGACCATTTTCAACTAGTAGCTTGTCTAGAATGGTTTCTTCAGCAACACATTCTTGTAATTGGGATAATGGCATTGTCATCGTTCCTTCTTTTTCTTTTTTCACAAATTGTTACGAATTGTAGATAATTTGCCGCCCTTGGCTATGAATTACCTTTCGATTATTCATTTTCAACCTGACAACAAAATTGGTACATTATTGCCTATTTCAAACCACTCATGTCAATATAAACAAATAGATAATTAAACGCTCATCTAAACAGTTTTTACTCTCTAAATTGTACATTATTCTCGTACCCAAATTGAGGTTAAAAAGCAAAATTTGTTTTAAACATTACTTTTAGTATATAAAAGCACTTACAAAACTTGAATTTGACGAGTAAATACCATGTATTGGTTTAATACACCAGAAATACGCCTTGAAATCCAGAAAATCTGTAATATCAATTAAAAATAATAAATGATAATTTTAACCAAATTTTTACATACCTTATAACAATTTCCTTTAGTCTTAAGAAAGACTAAATTACAATTATTGAAGTTTTTGTACGTCTACATAATACGCAATTCATCATTCACCAAAGTTTTGTCATTTATGGTGGTATTTATTTTAATATCTGCGTTTACGCCACTGGACATACAATTTTCATTTTAAGGATGCGGAACCGTAGTACTGTTCTAGAGCGGCACGGTCAAACAATGATGATCGCACTGTATTTCTCATCGTGTTACAAAACGCATTCAATAAATTATTTGTTGAATATAAATTTTGAAGTTGATACAAAAAATGTTAACAATTTTTCATTTCGTACAACAAAATATAATCAATAATCAATTTTTTTGTTGCATGCATTCCATTAACAATCTAATTTAGAATAATCAATGGCTTTTTAATGAAATGTTAAATAATACTGTTCATAATAGCATTTTCAAAGTTTTTACAATTTTAATTTATGCGAGTTTTCTAATTATCTTTAATTATGCTACAGGTGTCTCCGAAAATGATAATACTATGTAATGTAATGTGATTAAAATTTATGTGCGCAGCCTGTTAATTTACCTTCAAATCTCCGGAAATGATATTTTGTAATGTAATTTGATTAAAATTTATGTGCGCCGCATGTTAATTTACCTTCAAAACAATTGAGTATTGTTGATAAGCGCCTTGCAAACTGGCCAGAGATAATAATTTAAAATAAATCGAAGAAAATATTAATAATCGTAAGTTTCTGTTTATAAACTAGATTTTGTAATATTGTAATTATTATTATCCATTAATACAACACGTAGAAATAATGATTTCACACAAGAACTCTAAAATTATTTTTTTAATTTACTTCATTCTTTAAGCGTTTTCCAGTAAATCTTACAGAACTACAATTATTTAAAGCGATTTGTTTAGGCCAATAAAATGTATAATTATTAATAATTTCGTTTAGTTATCAGTAACTTATAGTTTTAGTTGAAAGTAATTACAATTAATTCTAAGTAATTTTATACTATCCTGATAAAATTTTCATAATTTTTTGGGTATATCTAATCTACCTAATTTCAAATTAAAAATTAAATTGTAAAATTTTAAAGTATATAATAAATAATGATTATTTGAATAGAATGATTTAACTACTCGTAGCTCCGTGAGTAATACGGACTTAACTTAAAACCCAGTTATCTTTTGCTTGAAGGACTTGAAAATCAACTCAAAAAACAACATAAATTTAAATGGTTCACTAATACTATCTATTCCAAATTAGATGACACTCCTAGTGTAATTATATGAATAATTTGGTAATTAAAAATAAAATATTTTGTTACAGTAAAATAATAAACTGAAAATTATTGAAATGAATTTGTTTATTTTTTCATTATGTTTTTTAAGTAATGGATTTTAGTAACTATGGTGTTTTAAATTTAGTAGTTATAATTAATTTTAAAAGTGTTTCGCAGTTATAAATAATTTTTCTTCTCAATAATTACGTTTAAATATAGTTTTAAGTAACTTTGTGCAATTGAAGGGGTTTACTCATGTTCACCAATAAATTTAAAGTAATTTTAAGAAATAGAAATTAATCGTAGGTTACCCAGCTCAAAATTTGCAATTAGTATTAATTAATTTGCGTTACGTTAGAATACATTTTAATTCTTACCACTTAATTAAATTACTCCAAACATTGGTAATTGCGAGTCAGAGCGTTCCAGTAATTCTTATAAATAATTAAATACAGCCAAGAATTGACTAGTAAAACACGTATAAATTATCGTCAAAATACACCAAAATGTGATCTGATAAAAATTAATTCAATTAACATAATATTTGACAAATGCACTTCAATAAAAATCAACGTATCTTGATACGTTAATACTATCATATTACCATCAGAATTTAATGCACCATTTGAGTGAACAAAATTGTGCTGGTAAGAGTGCGTATCGTTTCTGTTAGTTTCAACAAATTGTAAAATCACTGATAATTCTAATTTTATTACATAATTACAAAGTTTTTTAAATTACAATCAGTTATCAATATGTTAATGAGTTTGTTTTATAACCAATTCAAATAAATGAAAATTGCCTCGAATTTAATTTAATGAAAATCCTCAAAATTAATTAATATTCGGTTCAACTTATTATTTCACTAAAGAAGACTGAAAATTCAGCTTAATTCTATTAAATCAATTAGTTTAAATTTAATTTTGAACGCCTGAAATACGAACTTCATTAAGAATAAAAATAGATTAATCAGGAACAAAATTTATATAACGGAGATAAAATCAATGTTCAGTAATTTCCAATAAATTCAAAAATTACTGGTAATTACTACCTTATTGTTGAAGAAATAGCCATATTGTAACTATTAATCAATATTTTAACATTGCAATTTATAGATGGTTGATGGTTGCAACTTAAATTTGATTAATTGATTCGATCAAACTGGATTAAATTAAATTTACGAAAATTATTATCGAGTCTATTTTTTAAATTATTAATTTTAAGTTTCAGTTACTTAATTTTACATTAAACAAGTAGCAATTAAAAAAAATATATAAAATGTGGATAAGATTTTAATGTTGAATAAAAACATTGGTTAAACATCAATGAATTTGCTATTAAATTAATATTTTATGTTAAAGACCTACTGAATATGGATTTCGCACAAGGAATCACGCATCCATGTCCCACAGCTCTAACAGGAATATCATCCCAAGCATTCATGAATGTCATAAACACACTAGCGGCATCATCATGCATCTTATCAATAACTGATTTGTTTCCACCTGATTATGGTCCCTACTAAAAAATGGCGACGAATTTGATTTCATTGTTGTTGGATCAGGATCAGCTGGTTCCAGACTTGCTAGTAGACTATCAGAAAATCCAAATTGGAAGATTCTCCTACTAGAGGCCGGTGAATACCCATCGTCTGATACCGAGGTAAGAAGTTTTGCACCCTTTCATTACTACACTAGTTTTTTAGATACCCGCTGCGTTTTTTGGTTTAGCCAAGACCAAAGATGATTGGGGTTACGATTGGGAACAATCAAAAACTAGTTGTTTAGGTTTAAAAGGTGGAAACTGCGGATGTGTGCAAGGAAAAGGGTTAGGTGGGAGTAGCTCAATTAATGGTATGCTTTATATACGAGGAAACCGAAGAGATTATGACACATGGGCAGAAAATGGCAATACTGGTTGGGATTATGATTCGGTCATAGAACATTTTAAGCAAAATGAAGATTTGGAAGGTGTTGAAGATGAAAAGTTTGGGAAAGGAGGAGATTTAAAACTCGGGCATTACACAAATTCCATTCCTGTAAGAAAAACACTAATCCAAGCTTATAAAGAACTTGGTTATGGTGAGTACACAGAGGAGAAGCCTATAGGGTATTTAGATGTGTACACAAATATTAAAGATGGTGTAAGATACAGCGCTTCAAAAGCATTTTAGCAAAGGCGAAGAACAGAAAGAATTTGTTCATGGCACTAAATGCTCAAGTTGGTAAAGTCATAGTCAGTGAAGGTCTTTCAGTCACTGGTGTAGAGGTACGCATTGACGGACAACTGATGATCATCAAATCACGTAAGGAAGTAATATTATCAGCGGGAAGTGTACATTCCCCTCAAATTTTGATGAATTCGGGGATTGGGCCAAAAGATCACTTAGAGCAAATAGGAATACCAGTGATCAAAGATCTCAATGTGGGACGAAATCTACAAGATCACCTCTTATTTGTTGGATTATTATATAGCGTTGCAAATGGTGCATTACTAAAAAAACCAGGATGACGTCATAGACGAATGGTACCAATATTTCAGACATCAAACTGGCCCACTTGCAACATCAGGAATTGATAACTTTCAATTTTTCTACAATAGCAAACGCGACTCGAAATACCCACTTTGCAAATGTACTACGCTCCTGTTAACAAAGGTGATGTATATGGTGCAATGAACGTTGTACAAAATTTGGTCAAGCTACCAGATGAAATGATCCAAGTACAAAATGAACACGCTGCAAAATCAGATCTAATCCTATTGGTACCATCGTTAACTAATCCAAAATCGGTAGGCGAAATATTACTACGCAGCTCAAATCCATACGATACACCCAAAATCATCAATAACTATATGAACGATGTAAATAATGAAGATATTCAAATAATGTACGAGGGAATTCGGTTTTACCAAAATTTAACTAAAACCAAAGCATTTTGGGATTACAAACCAGAATTGATTCATTTCGATTTAACGAATTGCAAACAATTCGTGCCTGATAGTGAAGATTACTGGAAATGTTCACTCAGAAATTTGGCATCATCAATATATCACTTGGTTGGTACATGCAAAATGGGACCAAAAAGTGACCGTAGTGCGGTTGTTGATCCAAGATTGAAAATCCACGGGATGAAAGGGATTCGAGTAATCGATGGATCGATTATACCGAAAATAATTAGTAGCAACACGAATGCTGTTGTTATGATGATTGGACAGAAAGGTGCAAGCATGATTCAAGAAGATTGGAATTGATAATGCTATTTTTTTTAATTCAAGTTAACTATTTAAGTAAACGTACTGCTCTCTAGTTTTAGGATCAAAGTTGTTCAAATAAATACAACAAAATAACTTTTTCATTCCTGAATTACCGTTTTTCATTGTTTTTTATTTAGTACCTCACACTGGTTAATTCTGCGATTATTTCTAATTTTGACACTATCTTATAAAGGAGATTAATTAAAACAATATTTTTCAATTTCAAAGGAATCAGATCATTTGTTAGTTTTTAAAATCTAAAAAATCTATTGGTCTAATTGGTACAGTATCCAACAGGTTTTCTAACGTTAAAGGACCACTGGATAATGTGACTTAACTCGCTGTCTGAAAATAACTAATGACCAGAGTAAACAAGGTTGACAGATTCATTCAAAACAAATTAATTTGCAGAAACTCTCCTTCAGATGGAAATCAGCTGAAAGTTTTTTTTTAATCCCATAAGAAAACTCAATCAATCAATATTCTTCACACTAACAACTTATATTAATATATTCATTTCATTATTATCAAGCTACCAATCCTAATCGAACAAAAAAACGATCTAGTTAATCAAATACCACGTGTAAATAGATTTTTCCTCTTAACAAACGTACGATAATGCGGACGCTTTGTTCGGCCATCTGATTAATTGGTCCTTGGATGGCAATTGCAGAACGTGTTATAGAATAGTACTAGTAGGTAAGATTGGAGACTTCTAGAACACCGCCACATTTCCAAGGCCCCACATTTCCAAGGTTGCCACAAAAACCGGTTTCCCACCGTACCAAGGTCAAAAAAGCGCAATGTGTGACCTACTTACATATCATTACCACAAACCCACGGTCACAAACCCCGATTTCCTGTTCCACAACTACAAGGCTATCTGTGCGACATATCATTACCACAAAACCAGGGTCACAAGCTCCGCTTTTCTGTTCCACTATTACAAGGCTATCCGACCACGCTTTCCTGTTTCACAATTACAAGGCCATCCGTGTGACCTACTTTATGCTTAGCCACCTGCTTGCTACTCTATACCCCACTAGTATGCTTTTTACCCACTTGTATGGTTTTTGTCCACTTGTATGTTTTTTGCTCAACCTCACTTTTTACCAAAATAAAAGAAAACGATATATTAATATATTTAATTAATGTATTACTCAGATATATGATTTTCTTTAGGAATAAAACATTTTGATTTACTACACGTGCAAAAGGTCCTCTCCACTTCCGTTTCAGTACATCTGCGTGGACGTGGTGCGAGGAGCTGAGCATACGTGCAATGTGGTGCCCATCGGAGATGCTCCTGTAACGGATTGACATCTGGCTGCCATCGGTTTATTCTAACCCCACACATGAAACATTCAACCGTATCGTCTGAAGATGTGGAAATGAATCCTGCTGCAGCAAGCGATGAGGGTGAGGGAACTCCAGACCATGTTCGATACGTTAGTAATCGTTTATCGAAACAATTGTAATACTGAGGATAATAAAAGTTCGGTGGCACGTCGCACATGTTTTCACTAGAGGATAAACTAAGCGACTGGCATAAAATATTTATTACATACAATATATAGACAGCAAAACAAACTATTAATAATCAACATAACATACTTCCTCACACAAATAACAAGAATCATCATCATAAACATCATATAAAGTGGTTAATGGCGCTCTACATGATGAGCACCAGTATTCATCATGTGAAAGGTAGTACAACATTGTCCATCGCTCCATATGGGTGTGGTGGTCCACCACGCGGTAATCTCCTGGTTTCAACGTGGAGTAACATGCATAACATAAACACATACCACCAACCAGATGGTAGCGAATGTACAACGCAACTATGTGAGAGTAATCTTTCAAACTACTCCCCGAGACGTGGTCAGAGATTCGCTTACCCAAGGTGTCAAACCATGCCGAATCCCACTTTACATCTTCGTATTGCATACGCACTACTGATGTTATGGAAGGCGGTAGTATTCCTTCTCTTTCAAAATTTACCCAGTTCGGAATTAATTGACATGTCCGTCGCGTACTAATTTGAAATAAGGTTTGTGGTTGGTACACTTCAGGAGTCTTCCAATCGTCTTGCACTGGAGTAACTGACATAGTGAAGATCGGTAACTATGGTATATGTAAAAACCCCTCCCTTTAAGTATATGAATAATACTGAGTGGGGGTATGTAACCTTGTAGTGAACTTGTTGTGGCAAAGTGGAACAACCTTGGAAATGTGGGACCTTGGAAATGTGGGACCTTGAAATGTGGTGAATATAAGGTTGGAAAAACAAAATGTGGCAAAGTGGAACAACCTTGGAAATGTGGGACCTTGGAAATGTGGTGAATATAAGGTTGGGAAAAAAAACGAAATGAGTAACAGCCTTGAACGAAAAGAAAACCTTGAAAAGGTGTAACCGCAAGATCGCTAAAGGAATGTGTGGTATAATCGTGAAGGTCACGTAAGTAGCCTTGAGGCGGACACATAGGGGGGAGTGTCATATATAAAAGAGAGGGAATGTATGTAAAGCCAGTATCGTAAATAATGGATAACATATTACGTCAAGCCATAGAAAAGGCGAAGATTATCGGTGCTATAAGTTCAAGTAAATATTGCGATATTTTGCTTAATAATGTGCATTATTTCTTAAATAAAAGTAAAACAAAGTTTGTTAGTGTCGGTCTATCACCCAAATTTGGATTTGAGCCAGTCGTAAAACTCGGTGGATCGAAGAGTGGTGTTTGACAAGCAGGAATGGCGTATACTTATGGATAATCAAGGGGTAATTACTAATTATTTCTACAGTCCTGAAGGAACATGGTTACCTACCAAACTGGGATCGAAGACTGTCTCGTACGAAAATATTAACAAGAAAAAAATTATACGTCTCTGTGATAGTGAAGAAGTTGATGTCTATTTAGGATGGGAGTCTATAGAACAGTTATGGAAGCTTTTGAAGATAATATATTACCGATTGGAGTTGGCAGATACTGTGAACTTTCCAGAGTTTTATAATAACCTAATAAAGTCGGCAGCGGCAATTCCTGAATGTAACATTCACCAAGTTATACGTCCATTGCATGATGTATTTGAGGTTAACATAGCCTGCCTTCTGGAAATGGAAGAATTTGCCAAGGAGAAACTATATATGGATATGGATCTTGCCAAACCTATAACTGAAAGGGGGTAACGCGCTTGTAGTCAATAGGGATAGTATTAGATGTTAGTCAATATGTGGATGTGTTATAGTGCGGAGTCGTGGCCTAAAGCTGTAGATTGTGTTAGTGCAGTCCAAAGACTAATATGTCAGTTACAATCATTAGAATTCGATGCTGATCATGAAAAAGTGTATGGAATGGGTAGATTTAGTGATGACTATTTAAATAATCTAGTTAATAAGTATGGGGGAGGAATACGCCTTTGTGAAAAATACTTAACATCGCATGCGGATGATATAGAGTGTATTTGTTGTATAAAGCGATTAATAGAAGACCTTAAAGAAATATCATTGGAGCAATTTATACACGAAATAGAACGATATTTACCGAATTTTGAGTCATCAGATGACGACTCACCCAGTGAAGAAGGTGCGCATTAATGAGTCCAAAACGTAGTTCACTATTTACTAGTATGGGAGTGGCGCACAGGCATGCGCGAAAAGGAGAATGGGAACAATTAGCTAGAGATCTGCACGATTTAAAAAGAATAGATGACTGTAGTAATATACTTTCACCAATTCTCGAAAAACAGCATCGTGAGTGTGTGTTTGTCAGACGCTTTAGTAGTATGTAGTGATATATATGTATAGGATAGTATTAATAAAAAAGTAAAAAAAGATCTGTTTATTGCATATTAATATTACAGTATATATAATTAAGGTTAATTAGCGTATTACACAATGTCTTTGGTAGAAATCCATGAGTTGTGAGAAGTATCAAAACCCAACCACTTAACGAGAGCTTTATTCCCTTGACGTCGGATGACACGTTCAACTAGGTGAATGTCTGGATGTTTAACACTTTGTAGTTCGGGCTCATAGAACCGACCTTGAATCTCTTCATCTCGACTATCACGTAATGTGTAGGTGAGTGGGCTTGAACGTTTAACTGTTGATATTCGAAAGACTTCGTAACTCCAATTAGGTGTGTACCCTTAGAGAATATACTTCTATGTTTGCTAATGCGTACATGTTCCCCACTTTAAATTTAGGTGTTTTACGGTCAAGAACTTTCTGACATTTTAAATGTTGCAAAATATCTGCAGCATTCTTTTCCGTTACATCTACCGGTTTATACCCGGTTGTTCTATGCTTTCTTGAATTATAATCGGTAACAATTTGAGGCAAGATTGATAGCCACTTATATGATCCTTGCATGCTGAATGTTTTCCACATTATTGCTTTAAGGGTACGATTGACACGTTCGACTATGCTACTTTTCAAGGTGGAATAACTACTGTAATGATTGATATTGAATTTTTTCATTACTTTTTTAAATTCTGCATTATAAAACTCCGTTCCCATATCAGTTTGTATATGCGTAGGCATCTTTTGCAATCCAGATAGCAGTTTATCCATTACCTCCGCAACTAGTTTACCATTCTTGCGTTTGATGGGGAAAGCCCAGACATATTTAGAGAAGGCATTAATTATTACTAAAATATATCGAAATCCTTTATTCACATGAGCATAAGGTATCATTTCCACTAAATCAGCTTGAAAGAGATCATTTAAACCTTTTAGTACAACACAACGCCGCGGAAAATTTCTTCTTGCAGGTTTATGCAGTTCTTCAACAACATCGGCTTTACTCATTTTTTACTTTGGATTGTAGTACAATCTCTAGGATGAATAATTGTTCTTTGTCGAAATTGATATCTTTTGGAATTATAGGTTGAATCACACCTTGCTTACGAATAGTTTTATTGTTTAGAAACAGCGGTGCCGTATATACTACAGTATCCACTCGAAGATGAATATCTCGAGGTGACCACTTACAATGCAATATTTTTCCTCTGTTGGAAATAAATATCTACCATTCATACCCAATGGAATATCTACTGTTGTCTGTTGCAAGACACTTTGCAAGGTAAAATAAGTTTCGTAATATAAATCACTTTGCTTCGTAGCATCACTGCGATGATCAGTAATATGTTTCCAAATTTATCAACTGTCATTTGATGATGAAGATGACCGCCAAATTTATCTATTGGCATCACTGGTGGACGTATAATAGTATCTGTAGTGATAGTCGTAGTAACAATGAAAGGAAATGACTATAGTGGTAGATTTATAACAAGTTCTGTTACTTTATTACTTTTGCGTTACGTAGTTCATCAATTATATATATATATTATTTCGTTATGATTGCTAGTATTTCCTGCCGACATTGATCCTAATAATTCCCTTAACTAATCGACTAACTTATTCGGATTATTCCACGGTACAAACTCAATAGGTCTATTATTGTATCGCAATAGCTGCAGTCCACCACCTCTTTTGGATATAGAAGTTGTTCGAGATCTGGTGGCTGGAGGTGCAATAGACGATGTGGCAGAACGTTTTCTAGGCTGAAGTAATGGTTTAATGATTTCAAGGTACTTCCTCGGATTTGATCATCAGGGTTATAATTACGTCGGGCAGCATGCGTACGACGCAAAATGTCATTGTAGTACTGTAGATCCCTCTTTTGTATCCCGTAGGAACTTTTTAAAAAGTAGTTCATATAATCCCGGTGTTCCTCATAATCTAGGGATGATCCATCGGGAAGAGCGATTCGCAAATTTTCTCCAACAAAATCTAGTTCAGCATCGCCTATAAAAAATTTCTCTTCTTCAGGAATAAAATGCACACCGTACGTTAAGTCATATTCATCTTCGGTATCTCTAAAGATACCTTCGACGTAGTATTTCGCTAATCCTTGGTATTGATTAAGATACTCTTCAAAGGCGGGTTGAGATCCAGCAGCTAGTAGTTCCGATTTCAATTGTTGTAAAGTAGGAATTTCCACCTCGTCGTCATGTGTGTCATCAGCAATTACAGATTCCTGTACAGGTGTGGGAATGGTGTCAGGAACAATAGTACGCGGCTCCTTACGTATTCTAGAGGATTTCGGTGTATAATGTAAAAATACTTCATTTTCATGTGCAATGGACTCCTTTTTTCCGACTTCTGGCGTAAGGGGTTCAGCTTTGATGAGAGAACCATCATTTTTAGTAATTAATTGTTTTAATGGTTGTGTAATAGGTTTAAAGTGTGCCTCCATTGCACGTTCTGTAAGTGCAGTATCTTCTTTCAAACTAGCATATTTCTGTTGCACACTCTTGCGAGCACGCAAAATGTCTTGTACTAAGCGCTCCTCCATTACGACTGTACGTTGACAGTCCTAGTAGATTATTTATACTGCAATGAAACAGTCAAATCTCTTACGGTAACGACCGTTATTAACATCACTTTCTTTATCAATCACAAGAAATCCGAATTTATCACGCCAGCAACAGCAACACAAGTCTTTAAATCTATCAAATGACATATCAACATTAACGTGATCATCATACACATGCTTGAGATTAGTGTGATCTTGTTGAAAATAACAAGTAAATTCGCATTATCACGTATAAGCTGTTTTGGAATTGAAGAATACGTTTGACACAGATAGAAACAATCATTATTTCGATGTCTGCCAAAACAAAATGATCTCTAATTTCATTTTGTTTATGACATGCTACATCATCAAAAATCATTATTGAATTTTTACGGGACTCACTAGGAGGTATAACATCACTATTATCACTGTATTCGAAATACCTAATTTCCTTTATGGATGCCAGTAACTCCGCAGGTACTGGTATTTAGGTTGATATAGAGATTTGCAATATATATAGACATTTTCAAAACGTAAACCATTTGGATGTTCTAATAAGCTAATCATAACATTGTTTTTCCACAGCCGGATGGTCCGACGATTATACCTCGTTTACATCCCCTTTTAGTAAACCGCGGTGTTTAGAGTACTGCTCCTTGTTAGAGTAATGTCATAATTTTTATAGGTAATTCTGTATCTTGCGGAATGAACGGATGTCACCCATTATGGTACTAAACCACGACTTGTATGACGCTTCTATATATATAGACACCACGTGCAGAAAGTAATTTAGTACTGAAGTGACAGTCAGTGTGGTATGAAGTATACATCTCAGCGTCAGAGGAAAAAAAAAGGTTCAGGATTAATTAATACTTTAATAAATAAATTACCCGTGGAGTTGCATATACCCGGATATCGATATTGTGGGCCAGGCACCCGTTTACAAAAACGATTAGCTCGTGGCAACAAAGGTATTAACGCATTGGACGAAGCGTGTAAAGAACACGATATTGCATACTCCCAGTCAAACGATCTAGAACAACGACACATAGCAGATAAGACTTTACAACAAAAAGCTTGGAATAGATTTCGTTCTACCGACGCTACCTTTGGAGAAAGGGCAGCTGCATTAACCATAGCTGGTATAATGAAAGGAAAACGGACAATGGGAATGGGTGGCAAATCAAGGAAAGGACAAAATAAATTGGGAATGGGAAACAAATCACGACGAAGGAAGCATTCTCGCAGAGCAATTTCGTTTAACAAAGCAGTCCTTCTAGCCCGACGTCGTGTTGGTGGTAAACTTCGATCATCTTTAAAATCCACAATACAGCAAGCCTTGAGCGCTCTAAAACACAAAAAATTCATGTCACCCAAGAGCAGAATATTGCCAATACCAAAACGTGGGGATTCATACCTCTTATTCCCTCTTTGCAGCATTACGAGCTTTAGGGTCTCTAGGTGGCGGTGCTGCGGCAGTCGCAAAAGCGGTAACTGACGCAAAAGCTGCGACAAAAACGTTAGACGAAACCAAACGACACAACCAAGCAATGGAAGCAGCTGCATTAGGAAAAGGTTTATACATAAAGCCATATAAACGAGGGTTAGGCATATATTTACAACCGTATTCAAAAAACTCCCACTGAAGCTACCACGTCACGCCTTAAGTAATGTTGAGCTATCAAAATTTGTGGAGCAATTACAGATTCCCTATTTTAGAGGGATATATATGCGAGATAACTTACCTACACGAATCCATGCGAATGAATGTGGTATTGTGAATCTGGATGATCAAAATAACAAGGGTACACACTGGACAGCTTACATTAAGCGTAACAGGCATATTACATATTTTGATAGCATAGGACATATTAAACCACCCTTTGAATTACTCCACTATTTTAAAAGTGATGGTAGCAGAAACACAATTGAGTATAACTTTACCAAGGTTCAAGATTTTGACACATACAACTGTGGTCATCTAGTCTTATGATTTTTATACGACTACTCGTTCTGATTGTCAGTAGTTGTTACGTGATCGTGATGTCGTACACATTTACCTTCACCGGTAAAAGCAGTATCCTGCAAGCCACATTTAATCCACCGATTTTTCTTGATAATGAGTCGGAATATGTAATGGGGTTAACTAGTTTTGAATCGTTCAATACTATACAAAACGTTACTTCAAAGAACAACATGCTCATATTTGGAAGAGATAAAATTACAATACCGCCAGGAACATACGAAATCGCAGATGTGAATAAATATATTAATGACTCAGTGAAAGACGATAAGGGGTATATTGATTTACGAGCAAATAATAATACTATGAAAGCAACCATGAAAGCAACCCATAACATTAGTTTCAATGTAGTCCATTCGATAGGGCCTATGCTGGGCTTTAACAAAACTGCTGTTTACCAAGCTAAAAAAGTGTACACCTCTGAGAACCCTATTAACATCATCAAAATTAACTCATTAATTATCGAGTGCAATATAACAAGTGGTAGTTTTAAAATGGTGAGTCATCACACATAATTCATCAATTCTTTCCCAGTGTACCAGCGGGATATAAAATAATCGAATCACCTCAACATGTTATCTACTTACCTATAAATACATCTACCATTTCAACAATAACACTTAAAATAGTAGACCAAGACGGAGATCTCGTCAATTTTAACGGAGAAGTCATAACGATAGGACTACATTTAAAGAAAATATGGTGACGCGGTATAATACATGTGCATGTAACCAGTGCAAAACAAACTATAAAAGAGTGAAGTGTGGAAAGGGTACAGTCAGTAAGCGTTCAGCGACCAAAGCGTTGACAGCGCAGAACAAAGCATTCTTGGAGAGTCTTGGGTTTACAGTACTACAATGAGTATATTAAACGTTAATGAAAAAGTTGTTGTTGATAATGCTATCGTTAATTCCGAACTGCACACCCATCAACCATATACTACGAGATTTGGAAACAATGATGAAATCAGGATACCCATTCAGGAAGACATGTGCACTCTACCATCAGAAAGTTATGTTTATGTAGAGGAAGATTATTGCGACAGGATGGCACTGTCTCCAATACCGCAAGGTTCGTTAATAATGGTATCGCATTTTTATTCAGTGAAATTAGATATGAAATGAATGGAATAGTGGTAGATTCCGTAACAAAAGTAGGATTAACGTCGACAATGAAAGGATTGGTATCATTGACGTCCAATGATCTCGCCCGTCATGAAAATGCAGGTTGGTTTCCTACTGCAAACAGTACACTAACAAATGCCCAAGGATACTTTAACGTTTGTATACCTTTGCGAATGCTACTTGGCTTTGCCGAAGATTACAATAAAGTGATTTTGAACATTAGACAAGAACTGGTATTAATTCGTAGTAACATTGATACCGACGCAGTAATTTCAACTGTAGAAGAAGCATTAAAAGTTAACATAGATAAGATATATTGGAAAGTTCCACACATCATTCCAGCATTAGCAGAGGAGTTGGCGTTAACGAAATACATTGATAAAAATGTAAATACACCAGTAGCATTTAGAAGTTGGGAAACCCACATATATCCCGCCGTTCCAGCAACAGATAAGCATACATGGGCAATCAAAACATCTACTAGTATAGAAACACCTAGATACATTATTATAGGATTTCAAACTGGGCGAGAGAATAATGTTATGCAAGATACGAGCAGATTCGATAAATGTGCACTAAATAATATTCGCGTGTTCCTGAACACGGATCGTTATCCGTATGACAATCTCAACGTTAATTATGATAACAATTGCTTTGCTACGTTGTATGAAATGTTTGCTAAATTCCAAATGTCGTATTACCAAAGAGAGGGCAACCATTACTCACCCCACGCAATTTAACACAGCTGCACCGTTGATTGTCGTAGATTGCTCAAATCAAAAGAAGCATTACACTCTAAAGCAGTAGTTCTTCGTGTGGAGTTTGAAACAGCGGTAAACATAGCTGCCAATACGACAGCATACTGTGTTATACTCCACGATCGTTTAGTTACATACAACGCGTTAACCAAAGCAGTACGACAGTTGTAATACAATGTCCGTCATACTCGATGTACAAGGGTTCAAAATTTCAAAAGCTTTTATACCAAAAGAACTCGCCATTTATAATGGAAACAAATTGCCCATTTTGTTTTAAATCACCGTATCCCTGGCATACGTTGGATGCAGAGAGTCGTCGTCAAGCTACTTGGTTAATGCAAAACCACACTGTATTAAATGGGAAGAAGGGTATACACCACCACCACTTTCGAAGAATACTCGAGAGATTGATTCAGCCAACAGATTCCGTCTATGTCAAGGGTAAAGAGAAAGCAGATTACATCAGAAAATTTGTGACCCAGCCTGTTATTGAACTTGAGGAAAGTCCACCTCTTCCTGCTATGCAACCCGTTTGTTACTTTCATTGTAAATCATTATGTCACTGCGCTTTGTCTACGGTATATCTTATATAATACATATATAATGCAATAAGTCTTGTACAAATTTTTTAATAAAAAATAGTAAATAATCATTCTCGTATTTTTTATTTATGGAATATAGTATTTGTATAGCATATATTATCTTAATAACGAATTAGTACATAATATTAATATATGTTAAACAACTAAAGGAATAATACAAATTATTATTAATATTAGTTTCATTATGGAGAGAATATAGGAAAGAAACTAGCGTCAGTACCCAAACTATTCTTCTTCCGGTTAATATAAATTCATTTGCTTAGCAACCTGCAATAGTTCGCTCAACGGATCAGCATTCTCCAATTCCGGTATTCGCCAATGTCCCCACGCCAATGTGGAACACGTATCACGTAGTCGATATCGTTTGTCATCCTGGGACCTAAAGGCGATTTTGTTTAACATTTCGGTATATATATATCATGTAAGGTTGATCGAAACACAAGCATTTTACACATTACTGTTTTATCAGACCCCTCCGCAACCGCTTTGTAGTCTACTTCCGTCAACACTTTCTGAATTACAACTTTCTTAATACCTTTCGCTTTCTTAACAACTTCATTATCAGCAAGCTTCAGACAGTATGACTTCGATCCAGCACCATAAAATAATGAATTGCTTTCCTGCGTACTCATCTTTCATTCGTCCAACGACGGAAGCAGTCGTAGGAATACCATGCAACTCATTATGATAGTTGGAAGTATCATATTCGTCTAAATTATTTCGCATGTGTGCATACATATCATCAGTTACTATCTCAACAATCAAAGAATCCGTGTCAGTATAGAGCAACGTGACATTCTTGCCATAATGAGCTCGTAAGATATCATAAAAAAACCGATACATTATAATTTTGGAAAGATCTAAAATACTGAATCCGACATAGACGGGTTTGTCGTACGTAACTACCTGTTTCGACAATTCCGCCGCAAACAATTTATCAGTGAATTGAATAAAATTTTTAAATTGCGGTTTTGCAACGTACCGTGCTAGACCTACCCGACGACCGTTATTTTCCCAATGTGTTAACAGTTTAATAACTCTTCGTTTATCGACATTTTCCATTGTTTTACCAAACACGCCATTATTCATGATTTTATAGAAATCCTTTTCAAACTTGTTCTGTGCTGTCTTGCGGAGAGCTGTATTAAGGTCTACGTATGGTATTAACCACGGACTCTGACGAAATCGTAAAACCCTATGAATACGAGTAACAATTAAGCCATGCTCTATACATTGTTTTAAATAGCGGTAATGTATAACATAGTTGGTCTTATCACACAGGTTCGGGATTAACTTCTCCTCCTGGGAATGTGGTGCGCAGATCATTTCAGGACAAAACGGATAATCGTTGTGTTCGTCATGCAGATGGTGGGGATAATGTATATCAACCTCCAGTACAAATCCAACATCGGCGTCATCATCAATCTTTACTACGTCAAAGTGTTCTATTTCCTCTTGAGGTAACCACATAAACCCATCGTGAGGCAGGTATTGCTTCATACTCCAGCCGTATAAATTCGTGGCATCTAAATATTGTAAAACACTTTCGGTTGTTTAGGATCATAGTTTGGAACAAACTCGTTATTAGCGATGCTTCTCCGCTTGATACAAGTACTTACTCCACCTCGAATACCTTGTTTAAAAAGTGATACATATCCATATCCGTCAGTAATTCTAGCTCTACTTTCGTACATTTCAACATGGCATCCCACGCCAATCCAGGTAAAGTGACATACTGTGCAGGTTCTAACCCATACACACCCATACATAATCTCCTAAAGTTTTCAAACACGTCAGCCAATAACAACACATCTGATTTTAAATAAATATCAGCATAATCACCTAGTGTATTACACTTAAAGTGATCCCATACCAGTAGAACGCGACAGTATTCGTCATCGGAAATATTTGCATCGCGCATTTTATCGTAGAATTTGTCATATGATGGCACCGTGATGTCGTTCAACTTACTAAAGCTGTCTACGTACGCATAAGGAAACTACCTTTATTTCTCACTAAGTTGAAGTCGCTATCATTACTAAAATATTTCCGTACCTCCATACATTGATCATCTGATAAATTCTGGGATAGAGTATCTAAGGATGCAGCCATGAATCTGCAACTATCGACGAACCGTAAATTAATGTATTTCTTTTCCCTGATACCATGACTGTTTACATATTCATCAACAAAAATATGCTTACCAAACGTTATATATTTTTCACTGTTAACCGGAAGTACGGTAATTTCTTCCGTTTCACTCGCTAACTGTTTAATGAACAGGTGAACATCATAACCACTGAGATTATGTAGAAAAACGGGAAGAAATGTAGGTACCTGATAGTTTAAGTTACACGTTGAATGTGCTGCACCACGATACTTACCAGTAACGTGACAGTGATCTCGTACTTTCGGATTTGTCGGATCGTCCGTAAAGTGCTTACCGCATATGTAACAACATACACTGCATTCATACGTAACCTGCTGTTCATCCGTTAATGGTGTCATTGGGACAATAGCTTTGAAATGTTCATTATATATCCGTTTTGCATCACTTTCCAGTCGTCTTATAAATATCTCCCTGCATTGCTCCTCTATACAGCTCTAACTTAGACCACGCATCGTTTACACTACACTTAATGTAATAACTAAACGAGTATGGTTCGTGTTTACACGTTTTATCGTGAACGGTTTTTCGGGATCTGGTTCAGCCGTATCTACCGGTACTAAGAGCGCTTCAAAATCTGCATATATTACGAATGGTAGAACCATTTGTTTCTGATAGTTCGAAAGCGAGTATATTTTCCGCGTAGAATTCCCCGGTTATGTCTTTTTTGTTTCACGCCCGGTAATTTTGTATATACGAAGTTACAGTCGTGTGACACGTGTCGGGTTAATTGCTCCTCGGATCTAAAGTAATACAAGCATGCATCACAAAAATACATTGCTCCGTTCCGCCGAGTTATTTGGTTGCTAAGTAAACGAGAAAATTTTTATCCATACATAATGCTGATTATCTGTTTGGTTACTGACTAATAATAATAAATTAACATGGACTGCCTGTTTGGCTTTGGTGTATATAGAGGCCCCACTACCTCCGTGACACGTTGACCATCACGATAGGTATCGTCTAACCCATAAACATTAATGGAAATGTTGTTATTACTCTCAAACGTTGAAATATTCGTCAGCTTAACAGGGAACTGTACACCAGTCCAGTTGAATAACGTCTGGAAATCAGGGTAAGAAGATGTGCGTTGTGGTACTCCCGTTGGTGTCACTAGTGCCGATACAACAGCCCATGCAAAGCAGCAATTATCATTATTTTTTACATTGACTATAGCGTGTTTATGTGCGATTTCGGCGGGGACAGCCATATAGGATGAACCAGTGGTGGGAGAAAATTTAAGCATGTTCACCTCTAAATATACGAATTGCACCAGGGACCACCCTAAAACAGTTGTTACTAATCGATTACACCATGACTCACACTTACCAGAATCTTTATGCTGAAATTCGGATTGCTTTGCATCCAATATTTTACTTATTCTTTGGAAATACTCTTCTAACACCGTCCCTATACTGAGAATATCATACTTAGTCTGAAAGGATTTCAGTTCTGTGCTTTCCTACTGTTTAAAAAGTATAAACCAAACAGCTCAACATTACATTTTAATGAGTAGTGTTTCTGCAACTGATTTTGTACTACCTTCAATACGTTCCTTTAACCTCTGCCATAAAGGTGAACACATCAGTATGAGTATTGCATGGTGACAGGCGGTATGACACAATGCGTTGTTTAAACGCATTTCGAATCACTTCAACCCCAGTATCGACAAGCAAACATACATTTGCTTTGTGCCTATTGCTTCTGAGGTGTCCTTGGAATGCATACCTAGGTACATCCATTGAACAATCTGTGCAGTGCACACTTTCACCACTTTTCGGTTGCTCCGGTTCATCGCATTGGTCAGACTTCCGCTTCCTTGAGTTGCTCAACCCTGATGGTCCGGGTTTCGCATTATCCTTCGCATAGTTTACCCCAGATGGTCCTGTTGCGCAAAGGAATCAGTAACATGTATAGTACTTGCTTTGTTATCGTCGGAAGTGCTCCCTGTGGTTTGGTTTTGCAACGAACCTCCTGCATGCCAGATGGTGGAGTAGATACTGACATCCAGCACGCTGTTTTTGATGTCTCAGTAAAGAATCCTTTCGAGAAAATTTCTTTAGACATTCACATTGAAACATTTTGCTGCAACAAAGAATGAATAATAACTGCATGCTGTAGTGTAGGTTGATGTGAATAAGAGTGTTGGATATGACGGGTAGCCGGGAGAGAAGTAATACGAAACTAACACTTACTATTCTTTGAAGACATGATGTAACACCGCTTGAAAACTTTACTTGGTGGTTCATAAAGACGGACTAACACTGTAGTGGAACCGCTCCGTCTTAAATACAAAATTTGAAGTGTTCGGGTTGGGTGGGGGAAAGTGGAATGAGGGGCAGAAGTGGTGAAACCGGACAGTTGCGTGCGCAACTGCCTGAACCCAAATACTACCATGTGGGAGTTACATATTAGCAAGGGGGGTTAAACAGGAATCTGTACAGATAAAAAAAACCAGCTAAAACCAGCTAAAACCAGCTCAAACCAGCTCAAACCAGCTCAAAACCAGCTCAAATACAGCTCAAACCAGCTCAAAACCAGCTCAAACCAGCTCAAACCAGCTCAAACCAGCTCAAAACCAGCTTAAATACAGCTCAACTACAGTTCAACCCTGTTTTTCCAGAAACTTCGCTCTGGCCATTTTCGAGCTACGAGCTATCTCCGTTAGGGGAGGTCCTAGAAGGAGGAACCGGGTTAAAAGATGTGTGCCGTCGGGGACGATGTTTGAGTACCGACATGCCATACTTCGCTCTGGCCATTTTCGAGCTACGAGCTATCTCCGTTAGGGGAGGTCCTAGAAGGGGGGGAACCGGGTTAAAAGATGCGCGCCGTCGGGGGACGATGTTTGAGTACCGACATGCCATACTTCGCTCTGGCCATTTTCGAGCTACGAGCTATCTCCGTTAGGGGAGGTCCTAGAAGGAACCGGGTTAAAAGATGTGTGCCGTCGGGGGACGATGTTTGAGTACCGACATGCCATACTTCGCTCTGGCCATTTTCGAGCTACGAGCTATCTCCGTTAGGAGAGGTCCTAAAAGGGGGGAACCGGGTTAAAAGATGCGCGCCGTCGGGGGACGATGTTTGAGTACCGACATGCCATACTTCGCTCTGGCCATTTTCGAGCTACGATAAGGGTGGTTTCGAAAAATTCGTATTTCGAGACGTCTCCGACGCACCCACCGTCCGAATCGGTCAAACGGCTCCCGAGATACGACGCTTTTAAGGAAAAACGATCGCATGTTGGATTTTATCAAAAAATTCTTTACTGAAAAATAAGTAAATAATGAGAGAACGTAGAAAGAAATCTTTATAGCTGCTTTACGACTCGTCTTATAATGTTAAAGTTATAATTACAACAACTACATATAAAAATTAAAAGTTTATTTATATAGGACTTCAAATATATAATTTTATATAACACTTTACAATTTATTAGGTATTTCGAAAATATTTTGCATGAAGAATATGATTTTCCTGCTTATTGGCAAAATCAATATATATATACACTTATCTATATAACATAAATAGTTTATTTCCCACATAAGGAAGTGTTTCAAATGAATAACCAGTTTATGCAAAAACTGTGAATGCGTCTGATCACATATAATTAATTATCTTTATACGAGTTGCAGGTTTTGCCGATTCAAATTAACTTTTTTTTTTATTTTCAGCATTTTAAACATTACGAAAATAAAAACATGATGTCCCTCTTTATTGCTTCTTCATTAATTACCATTAATTATACTCGTTCCATAAGATATGTATTTGTACCTCTGATTTCAAATATAGCAAAACCGGATATAGCGGATTATGAACTTATGTAGTAATTGATATATCTTGTAATTCATTTACAGTTCATTTTTTTTACTGTTTTATATATTTAAATACCTTAGATGTATATAAATAATTTTAATACCTTATTACACACTTCTTTCTGCGTTTTGTACAATATCTAACTAGTATATAATACACATTCCAATTTTATAAGAGGACAGCATCTACTTTTCAAACAAATAATATATAACCTGATTTATTCATTCATAAAAAAATACTGGGTTGACCTTTGCACGTTAAATTTATACAAATATAAAAATAATAAAAGTACACGTTTTAGAACTGGCGTCGTGCTACATTCTTTCTGTAAGAATTAAACTGAAATTTAAAAAATTGATATATTTGTATTATTTACTAATAATAATTATACTTGCAGTATAATTAGCTATAAATGATATTTGTTTTGCAAGTCCTAGTAAATAAAATAATGAGTATTAATTATTAATTCTACTGCAATATTTCCGTTACAATGTATCTAAAGGTTATATGTCTAGACTAAAATACCCGCAATACGGGTTATATTCGCTAAAAAAAAGTTGTTTGTTACTTTGTATCATGCATAATTATACATGCATTGAATTTAGGTCACTTTATAACCAATAGGAGCACAGATTCGCGCCTTTCAAGGTATCTTCAGGATATATAAGCGTTGCTTAAACCGCATTTTTCATTATGATCTTGAGTGTTCCAAGTATTAATCGTCGTTTAGTACAGCTCCCAGAGACTGGGGAGTTGGCTCGAGATCCAACAGTTCCTTTGGGTTTGCAAATCTAACTTTGCAACCCTAAGGCCTTCTGAGCAGCCCCATTTACATTATGATCTCGAGTGTTCCAAGTATTAATCGTCGTTTAGTACAGCTCCCAGAGACTGGGGAGTTAGCTCGAGATCCAACAGTTTCGAGGACCGGGAACTTCTCCGTCGTCGGTAAGCATAATGGTGAATGTGAGTGTAGTGTAAGTGTGTGGTTGAGTGTGTGGGTATGTATTGCAGTATGTGTGTTTTAGGGTTGGTTGTTATAGTGTGTGTTTTCGTTTGTGAGAGCGATGAACGGCTTGGTACCACATGTCACACGGTGAATACTGCCTCATGTATATGAGGCATATGATCATATATCTGAGTAATACATATTTATAATATAATTTATGTCATGCTTTCTACATGCATTACACATATATTTTAACCATGTCTTTATTTATATGAACAATTTGTACATGTTTGTCTACGTGAATGAAATATATCCATATCGTTTTCTTTTATTTTTGGTAAATGACGTGAGGGTGAGCAAAAAGCATTTATAATATAATTTATGTCTTGTTTTCTACATGCATTACACATATATTTTGTACATGTCTTTATTTCTATGAACAATTTGTACATGTCTGTCTTTCTATAGGAATTAAATATATACATATCGTTGTCTTTTATTTTTGGTAAATAACGTGAGGGTGAGCAAAAAGCATACAAGTGGACAATAAACACACAAGTGTACAAATACCATACAAGTGGGTAAAAAGCATACAAGTGGACAAAAAACATACAAGTGGACAAAAAACATACAAGTGGGCAATAACCATACAAGTGGACAATAAACATACAAGTGGACAAAAACCATACAAGTGGGTAAAAAGCATACTAGTGGGGTATAGAGTAGCAAGCAGGTGGCTAAGCATAAAGTAGGTCACACGGATGGCCTTGTAATTGTGAAACAGGAAAGCGTGGTCGGATAGCCTTGTAATAGTGGAACAGAAAAGCGGAGCTTGTGACCCTGGTTTTGTGGTAATGATATGTCGCACAGATAGCCTTGTAGTTGTGGAACAGGAAATCGGGGTTTGTGACCGTGGGTTTGTGGTAATGATATGTAAGTAGGTCACACATTGCGCTTTTTTGACCTTGGTACGGTGGGAAACCGGTTTTGTGGCAACCTTGGAAATGTGGGGCCTTGGAAATGTGGCGGTGTTATAGAAGTCTCCAATCTTACCTACTAGTACTCTGCGTGAATCTTTCTGGAGTCCAGGAATTGTTACTGTGTGCGGTTAGGTAACATAATAAACAAAAAACTGTCAACATATAAGCACATTTACACAAATGCTAAAACTTTTTTCCCATTTCTCACAATGAAATGATTATTATGACCGGAACAATGATAGTGCGACTTAAATAGCTTTTAAGAATTATTACTAAATGATTAAAAGGTAAATTGAAGAAACTAAGTTGAAGTTAATTATTAAAATCGCGAAGAATAAAAATTAAGTTAACACGTTTGAGAAGAGGAAAAAAAAAGCGTAAACAAACCAACCACTTAAAACAACGTTGTAGATTCTGCTGAAGTTCTCAAAAGGTTACCCACGATATTGAGGTACGAAGTGTTTTCTTACGAACATGTTCATGCATAATGTTTAATCCTATTACTGTTAAATATCTATAATATTCCCTAAACTTAGGTTTAAGAATACATAACGCTATATTCTTCCTAAAAACCTCAATATACAAAATACCAATTAGTGAAGTGAGGATTAAGGGCACACACCAACTGTTTTTAGTGAAGTTTTCCATTGAGCACATGTCTAAGTTAAGGAGGTGAGATGAACTAACGCTGTAATAAGAGTGGTCGTCACTCTTAAAACGGTGATTTCCAGCAGCTGAATAAGGCATCGTCTATCAGGGACGAATTGACGTAGATCCTGATGTCTTTAAGGGTCCTAAGTACAATCACCAAAGACCAATTTTTTGAAATATTTGCTCGGAATCTAGATTGGTTGCTGAAAAACACCTCCCCTGCACCACCCTGCCCGCAATAGTCAGGCAAAATCGAAAAATTTCGTGGTTCGATATAAGACCAGTCCATACTGATTCACACCTTGGGACACAAAACACCCTATTGCATGAATGCTTTGCCCATGTAGGAAGCTCTGCATGGGCGGGCATTCACTACTCACACTATTGGGACTAATCAACCGGTTTCCTACACATTAAGGAGATATGTTTGACTAAGACGCGAACGTGACATTGGTCTGACGATAGTACTTCAAAAACAGGACAGTATCAATAAATCCAGGGCTGGTACCGTTTAAGACACTAAGACCTAGAGTGAGGTCTGTTCAAAGACCCGGATGGCATTCACCGACGAAGATCTAAAAGATACCTTCACTCAACACGTGACATGGCTTATACAGGCCTGGAACCTAAAAAAGGTAGATACTATAGAGACTACAATGGTTTTGCCCAAATTCCAATGTCGTCATCGTGGAGAAACTCTGCACATCATGTGCGAAAACTCTGGACGGTATCAAGGGGAGCCAGTCCTAGAAACACCATGGCCAATCTGAGAATTTACCAAAGTCAGCAACTTTCTTAGGCCCATTCTGGCACACGTTTGAACATGAGAGGCCCAAGTAGAACCTGGGAAAATTCTTAATAGGCTCGAGATACACAACATCGAGATCAATCCGAAGGACTGGAACAGTGTGGACAAAAGAAATAACCCCAAAGGGGTCCTGATGGGACAAGATGGGAGTTACTTACCACCGTTCACACGTCAAACTAATCAGAGTGACGTTTAAAGCCCTCCGTCTACCGAAGAAGATAGAGAAAAGATAGAAGGCAACGAAAGCTAAGAGTTCTGGTGCACTCTGAGTAAACTCAACCCACCACTTCAACATATAAAAGATAAGCAATGACTAGAAATGTGCAAATAAACAAGCATCACTTTGGATCTGTCTCCGCATGATATGCATCAAAAAGGTATCGCACTCGTTCAAGTCTTGAGCTAGAGTCAAACTAAATGGCCACTCAATCTAAAGAATCGATTTGGAGACTCTTGCCAGAAATTTGGTGGAACTAGGAATCATGCCTTGGTGGCATATAGGACCTTCTCGCCTTCGTTCAAGTCTTGAGCTAGAGTCAAACTAAATGGCCACTCAATCTAAAGAATCGATTTGGAGACTCCTGCCAGAAATTTGGTGGAACTAGGAATCATGCTTTGGTGGCATACAGGACCCTCTCGATGAAAGGCACAAACCAGGATTTTCACAAATAAAAATAACAGAAAGATAGAAAGGTGAAACGAGGCTCCTGGAGGAGACACTACGATGAGGATGAGACAATCTGATAAGGTGACAGACTCGAAAAGACGTTACAGAAAGTAACACATCCCCATCTTAAGGAAAAACTGAAGATTTTGCTCTACCTCTTCTAATAATTAAGGGAACTAAAGTTATGTGGCGGTAACAAATTTATAGGCGTGATCTTTCCCATGGTTTTACAAAGCATCGATCCGCATTATGTTCAACATAAGTACTGCCCTTTAAGATGGAGCAACGTAAGTAATATTTATACCAAAACCTGAGGCATACTCGTTCGCCCAAGCTAAGTCATTTGGATCTATCAGTCTAACGTCATTTCCACTGAAACTATTATAAAAACTTGTTAAACGGACATTAAGGAGAATGTGTTAGAGCCCTCGTTCATCAGCATATACCCATTCCGCTATCAAACAGGACAATACTGTGGGCTAGCTCTATGTCGAGTGGTATACCTTGCTGAAAGAGTGATCTGTAAGGAAGTAGCCATTGAGGCATTGTTGGCAGAAGACTTAACGATGTTTCTGTAAGGGTTCGTGATGCGGGCGGTGAATGCTTACAGGGCAGCGTCCAATCGCCGCTGCTACAGTGCCTGATCGTGGGTCACCTAATAAGGAGATTAAGTAAGGCAGGCTATAGCGCAGTAATCCCTGCAGATAACATAGCGATTACAGTACGGGGAAAATCATATGCGATGCATGAGCTTGAAACCTAGTAAAAAAAGCTGATGTAGTGAAGAGAAGCTATCGGCCAATCCAACAAAAGGCAACCCCATTATCTTTACGCACATGAGAATGCCGCCAAAGGTAGAGTAGATCAATGTACGGGAAAAACTACCAGTAGTGGGTGTCACCTTAGATCGAGGTTTGCCCTTTATTCTACACCTGGAGAGGATAAGAAACCAAGCTACAAAGAGAAGTAGAATTTATATGAAAATGTAACCTTTCGCCATTATAAGACATTTAAAATACTTAGATTTTTGCTTTTTTTAACGGTATAATTAAAAACCCAAAAAGCTAAGTATTTTAACTAGAATATAGGGTCTGTAGACAATCGTTCGAGAGCGATAAGGGTCTATCTCCAAGAACGACTCGCTGGATATACAATATGGTGATGAAATCAATCATCATGTATATGTCACTGGCGTAGTGGTACAGGTCCTATATACCGAAACACAGTTACAGCGGAGAGATTTCCTAGAAATTACGAGGACAATAGCAACCATCTCCACACAGCTATGGAGTCCTTCCCAAAATCTACCACCTTTCAACCTAATAATTAGGGCTGAGGCGTTGCGAGGGGCATATAGATTGACAGCTAATTCCGAATAGATTCCATTGAGAGTTGGGCATGTAACAACCATCTTCCATGAAGTTTCTAGGACAAGAATCCTGGGAACTGTAACTGACAATAAAAACAAAAGCCTCACTCGCTAAGTTGTTTAGAAATGAGTATAAGAGTAAATCCAGGGTGACCCAGCTGGAGCGAATCGTGTATTACTCAGCCAGTTCCAAAACCAATAATGATAGAGCTGCGGGAATTTGAGGAATTCATGGATCAAACCAAACTAATTTGTGTAAGTCTGGGACAAAATGTCGTGTTTCAAGCCAAGATTTATGCAATCGTGACATCTGTGACGTGGATATTACAAGAGAACCATGTGAGGAGGCAATTGAAAATTCCCTTTTATTTAATTCCCCTTTTTAAAATTTCCTTAAAAAAGGGAAAATTTTGGGGGATTTTGAAAAAGGGTTTTGGAAATTTTTTTGTTTCTTTTTCCCAAAATTACTGAATTGTAGCTTTATCCATTTTTCCTAAACAGTAGTTTGTTGGGTATATGCAAATTGATGAACCTGAATCGTTTGTTGACTTTCTAAACATTCCCTTCCTTTATTGTGCGTCTAATTGTACTTTATTTGTTGTATATTTTTTTCTATCTCAATTTCATAACTAATTAACTTAACTTAGGAACATTTGTCATATCAACTACTATCTATAATTCTTCTATTTGATTTACTAGCATTTGGTCTCAAAAAGTTAGTCGATACCATTATTTATCGTACTTAGGAATTCATATCGTTTATGAACAATTCCTATTGTCTATTTTCTAGTTTATATTCAATTATGAACTGTAGATTTCTAATACGTTAAGCAATTCTTTACGAGATGTTAAATCTTAGCTAATGCGTTTATGTTAATGTAATGAATCGTGGTTAGTGTGATTCTGATCTATAGTCTCTTGACTTTCCTTGTTAACTATTAGAGTATCAAATACTGAAGTTATCTAATGAAACTAGGTAAGTTTATTAGTGAGCTTTATGAAGGTCTAAGTCTCTTTAAGGTAGTATATCCTATGATCTTGATGTCTATGTATGACAGTGTTCTATTAGGACTTTAGATTGAGTAGACATTTTCAGTTACAGTTAAGTTTTAATGGTTAATCTCGTTGATATTTAGCCTTCATAATTTTAATATTCCTACGGAGTTCTATAATGATGTTTATTCATATACAAGTATCAAAGGATTGATAAGATATTACTTATTTACATGTATTTAAGGTTTACGTTGATATTTTATTCATTAATGCAATATTTTCTACTATTCAGTCACACTAGTAAAGATCTAGACAAGCGTTTACGAAATCTAAGTTCAGTATTGAACTTTAGCATTACAATGTTTACGTCAAATCGAATACTGAAATATTTCAGACTAATATATAGTTTCAACATTACATTCTATTCCGATTACTATTTGGATCCTATTCATCAAATCTAAACGGCTACCATGTATATGATACAGTCAAATATTTTCGAAGTATTATAGATTCATCGTAGCATATATATTAAATTTTATAATTTAAATTTGCTTTCACATATATAAATGATTATTGACATCCATGAAAAGCATTTATTGTCTTCATTATGATTAAGATTTTAGCTACTAAATGATTTATACTAGTATAGTTTAATTTGAATTTTAAATCAACTATTCAATAATATTATTATCACTAAATTAACTGTCTTCTCAGTTTCTAATTTTAAATTTGTACTTTGATTTAATAATGTAAGTTTTAAAATACAGTATGTTAAGTAACTTAAAATACTCTATAACTATTTTTGTGTTACTTAAGTTTACAATTAATAGTTTGATTAAATTATCAATGATTTGATCAGTATTTGTCAAACTTTTAAGATTAAGATGTTAAATATTTGTAAATGTTTTCACAATATTTGAAAAGATTCTATTCAAATTACTTTCAGAAGTAATATTTAAGTAATACGAAATTCTTTTAAATATAGACAATGTATAGATTTTAAATGAGTTAATTGCTACAGTTCATACTTATTTACTTTTCACATGTGGAGAAACAGATTCTAATTACATATTTTAGAATGATGATCCATCATAAAATTAATTCCATATCGGACAGTATCTCTTGTAATTCACGAATTTATATCATCAATGATTTTAATAGAGTTTATGTTTACTAGCGAATATTACATCTTTTGATAAAAACTAACAATAATTACAATTTACTTATGACGTTAAACTAAACAGGCTTTAATTATAATTTTTTGACATTAACTTTTCAGTTATTAATATCTTTTCCAAGACACTTGTATGATTTACTGGTTCCAGTCTCTCGACGTAATATTTATACCGACTACAGTATATACCATTTACAAAGAAAATTGGACATTCTAAACTACATTTGACTTTCGTTTATACGAATTAAATTTAATTGTAGTAAATTTAATCAATGTAAATTGATAGTTCGTGAATTTCATAGCATCGATGAAAGCTATCTGGTATTAGCATACGTGCACTGTATTACACGTTGCTGGATTTTCCTAGAATGCTATAATCGTTCTGACTTATTTCCTTTTCCTCATTCTTACCAGAAATTTCTTAGCATCAGTATTAAGTGAAGTATATTGTGCTGGGACATCAATATTTGACTGACATGAAACTTGGAATGAAATTATGGACCTTGTACTTAACTACATAATGGATAAGTATAATACCAAATTTAATGTCTTTATATTTACTGATTTAATTACTTTCACATCTTCTATAAGATACGCCTTTTTAAACCATAAACGAAGAATAAGAGTTCTGCTTTTCTCTCCCGATTGTACTTCAGTTGCGTCGATCTTTAACCATCCATATAATACATCCTCGTCTTTACCCTATTTGGCTATGTCAGGGTCAAGTTTGTTGCATATACTGTACATTTTACCCAAATCTAAGATAGTGTCTGTACCATTTTGCCAAATTACGATGATCCCTGAAAAGACAAATTTTACAAACACCGCAATAATCTATAACACAACTCACGATCATTCCGTTAAGTTTCTAAAATACTCGATTATAGCAAAAAAGATGACCTACTAAAAAATCATTGCGTTAGTATGTTCATCGCATGTTCAATTTCAATAATATTTACATTACGTGCGTCAAGAGCAGGTTTAAGGATAATAAACTAAGTTTGTATATCTGTAGTGAATCCACCGGCGATAACTCAAAGCCATAAATGACATCTTAATTAAATTTGCATTGGGAGCAGGCGTTTGTATTATGCTGTTAAATACATGTATTTATTACGGTTGTCACAGTCTGCTTTGTTAGGAAGGATATAAACTCTTCTATTATATCAAGTTAATAGATAAATCATAGAAATTATACAAATCATTCAAAATTTATTTATTTATTCGTTCATTCGCTTACCCGCTTGACTCGCTGATCGATTGACCAACTGACTCACCAACTCACCCACTCACTCACACCGGCAAAACTGAAGTAATATTTATGAAAATTAATACCTTTTGCCTTTCGATTATTTGCTATATTGTAAATGACATTGATGATTTTGCATAATTACATCCTCAATTTGTTATTTATCGTTCATTTCTATTGAAATACTCCAGTTAATCATAATTAGATTTCTATATTTTAACAAAATGTTCTTAATTTTTCACGTTTTTCCAATTTCTTTTAACCCTATAATTTCAAAAAAGTCTAATTATATTAAGTGATCAATTATTTGATTAACGCAAATGAAATTAAAATTGAATTAACCTAAAATCTTCAAAAATGTTCCAATTCGTTAATTTAAAAAATTCCTTAGGTTTCAATTCTATTAAATCGTTCACAGTTTGAATTAAAACAATTAGAGTTTGAAGCAGAATTTGAATTTAAATTTGATTGAAATCAATTAGTTAATTAATTAATTTAAATTTGCAAGAATTTGGACCTAAATTCAATATAAATTTTCATCTGCATTGTCTCTAAATTTGAATATGGCTTTCAATCTAAGTATGGATTTGAATTTGAGTCTGAATGTTCATTTTAATTCTAGCGTAGATTAAATCAGAGTTTAAATCAGAAACTAAATTTGAATTTCAAGCTGTATATCTAATTCAATTTCGATCTGAATCTTAATTCAAATTGGAGTCTAAGTTTGCATTTGAATAAATGAGAATTTGTTTTGAACCTAGAATTTAATGTAGATTTTAATCTGAATTTAAATCGGAATTTAACTTGAGATCTGGATCTGAATTTAAACCCAAATATTAATTTGAATCGTAGTTTATATAGAATCTGATATTAAATGTAAACTTGAATTTAGATTGGAAGTTGCATAAAAATCTGAACTTGAGTAGATATACAGTGCCGAATCTAATCCACTTTGACCTAGATATTTTTCAAGGTCTTGGAATGGACGTATTAGTCCATTGTTGAAAACAAAAATGAATTTGTAAAGCACATCCGTATAGTTAACACTAGTATTGCGAGATACAATTCAAAACAAAATTTTTTAGAGGCAAATGGAAGCAATGTATCGTTGTTAAAGTGTTATCTTGTAAGACTTAAACAGTTAAAGAACGCTTCAGAAGAACGGGCATTAAAATTGCTAATGTCACTAAAAAACGTACACGTAAGTTAGGTTGGTACTCTCCAGATTCATGCTTTAATGGTAGGTTACTCACAGGAATTATAGTCAATATAGCAAACATCACAGAGCCTCTAATTTTTTTACGAAATGCATACAACAGTTTTGCACCAAAGTTTAAATTAATGCTACGGTGAATGTTGCTTTAGCCTGAAATTTCATTCATTGAAGCTAAAAATCATGTTATCGAGTTGAAGACCTTTACCATAAAAAATTATGTCATTGATATTGCGACTAATTTACGTGAGTGGTATAATGAAAACGTTTACATGAAGTTTTACATTTAAAGGTGAATATTAATAGCAATGCTCCATTTGGAGGTGGCGTTTCAACTTACGTTAAAGTTCCCTATTTCATAGCAGTAAAGCGTGCGGTAGTAATGTTAAAAATGATGATGAGTATTGCTTCCTGTGGACTGTTGTTTCAGAATTATATCCCGCGCAACGTCATACGGAAAGAGTTTTCAGTTATCCTCATTTTAGACATGTCTGGAATTATGATTCAACTCATTTCCTTATTAAACTAGATGATATAAAACAATTCAAAAAATTAAACATCCTCTCCATTTATTTGTTTTGCATTCAGGGGAAATGTATATTACCACTTGTATTAAGTGAAAATTAAAATACTGAGAAGGAGCCTATAAATCGTTTAGCACTTTCTGGTAATTATCATGCCGAGAGTTCTATTACTGATGCTATTAATGAAAAAATAACACTGTAATTTAGATGGATTAAAAATATGTGGGCTCTTTTTTCTAATCAATGGTCGAATAAGGGGCACAAGAAACTTGTTTGCTACCTATAATTAAGCCACTTTTCTTCAGATTGCCTTATAGAAAAACAGAAGCAGAGGTGAATTTCCAGTTAAAAAATTTTACATTCCAGGAAAAGACACCATTTGTAATTTATGCTGATTTAGAGAGTGTTTTAGAAGAGTTTACAAATTTAACAGGCATCGAAAGTAATACTCTATTTCACTCCAAACATATACCCTTCAGCTTTGCTTAGTACATACTTGAAGTGTTCATACAATGATTCTTTATCCCGATTTAGGTTTTATAGAGGAAATGATTGAATTCAATGGTTTGCAAAGAACTTCAAAGTATTGCACATTGGGCTACTAAAATAATCAATAAAATAATTCCCATGGATTCCCAGTCAAGTTGAACACTTATAAAGCGCCTCGAGTTGTCACAATTGCGGAAAAAAGCATCGCATCAGGTGTAACCTAAACTACAGACTCCCGCTTTTACCAGTTGTAGTTCAAAATTTATCAGGTTACGATTATCATTTCAAAATTAGGGAATTGACTACTGTTTCCGATTCGATTTCATTGCTGTCTACAATCAAAGAAGATGTATCTCTTTCGCGAAAATAATAGAAGGCACTAAAATTAAGTTTAGATTTATTGACCCTTCAGATTTATTAGTAGTATTGAAAAGTTGTCAGATTATTTGGAAAATAGTAAAAACATATTACAGAGCTAATTGTAACAATAATGAAGAATTTTCTCTACGTTTCCTTATGAGTATATTGGTACTTGAGATAAATTACACGAGACCAGGCTCCCTCCTAAGGAAGCATTTTTCAGTCATCTTAATAATGAAGGAATCAATTGTGCGAGTTTTGCACATGCAGTTAACCGTTCTAAGAAAATTAATATTAAATCGTTAGGGGGATACTCATATTTGTATCTAAAAGCGGATGTTCTGCTTTTAGCAGACATTTTCGAAAATTTTGGGTAACCTTGTTTAAGTACCTACAAACTTGACCCCCTGCACTATCATGCAGCCCCAGGCTTAGTATTCGATGCTATGCTTAAAATTATACAAATAAAGTTAGACCTATTTACAGACATTGGTGTGCTAATGTTTATTGAAGGAGGAATTAAAGGTGATGCAGCTCATGATGTTCTAATAGATGTGCTAAAGCTAATAATAAGTACATCGTGGAAAAATTTTACACCACTTCTGAAAGTGTGTATGTATTGTACTACGATGTCAATAAGTTATATGGATCCGCCACGTCAGAATTTTTACCATGTGGTGACATTTCTTTTGTGAATGAAGTTGAATTTGAAACTTTGGATTTAATAAATCATCCTGATGATTCAGAGATTGGTTATATATTCGAGTGTGATTTAGACTATCCTATAGAATTACATGAGGGTCACAGTAATCTACCGCTGGCACCTGAACATATGGTTCAAATTCCAAAATAAAAAATTATTGCTTACATTGTATTCGAAACGTAATTGAGTAATTCATTGCAGAAATTTGAAAGTATATTTAAAGTATGGATTGGTTTTAAACTGCCCACGTGGTTGTTAAAAAAATACATCGATTTGAATATCACAATGCGTCAACTATCTCAAAATGAATTTGACAAAATTTTTTATAAACTAATAATTAATTGTGTTTTTGGGAAACTGATGGGAAATGTACGTAAACATAAGGACATACGTTTAGTAACGAGATGGGATAGTCGCTAGGGTGCTCGTACTTTCATATCAGAACCAAATTTTCATAGTTGTACTATATTTAACAATGCCTATAGTTCAAATGAATAAGCTAGAGGTATATTTCAATAAACCAATATATGCAGGCTGCAGTGCTTTAGACGTTTCAAAAACTTTGTTATACAATTTTCATTATGGTTATACGCTATCTAAATTTCCCAATAATGCTCTTGTACACGGACACAGATAGTTTCATATGCGCCTTTTCAGTTTCTGATATCTACGAAATTATCGAAAAAGGCATTGATAGATTCGATACCTCTGATTATAGTTCTGACAATATCTTTGGAATTCCATTAGTAAATAAAAAAGTCCCCGGCTTAATGGGAGACGAAAGTCACGGTAAAATTATGTTAGAGTTTGTAGGACTTCGTACACAAATGTATGCTTACACTGTTGTTGAAAAATCTGTAAAATTATCAAAGAGTTCTACCTGAGGCAGCGTCAAACAGACCACGATAGATGGTTATAAACATGTTTTGTTTGATGGTAACGTAATAAGGGATGTCAACAAAGGTCAAAAAACATGTGTTTACAATGAAACAGAAAATAGTAATACTTAAGTATTACGATGAAAAACTATTAGTAAATCTTAATTTCACTGATAATATACCTTGGGGTATAACTTTACACAGTATTCTATTGATTCCTATTCTGTTCAAAAAACAATTATGAGTAGCCTTGGAAACAAATTGCATGAAGAAGCGTGAAGCGTTCTTTGCAGGGAAAGACCTCCGCTGAAAGCTCATTATTTGTTTATTTATTATTGTTATTCCTGATGAGTGTCTTAGCTGTATGCTATAAACTCAAAGTGTGCGAATGAAGTTATTATTAAGACATTATTTGATAAAGAATAAAATAAGTTAGGCGATACCATTAAAGGTTTTATGAAATTATGTACCGATAGAGGTAACAATTTATTAACTTTTGATGAAGTAGATAGGATCTTAGATGATATGAATTTACTTAGTGATATACCGCTTAAAATGTACGTATACAATTTGACATATTACGCAAATTACAAGTGCCTCGATATTTTGGTAGAACAAAAAATCACAAGTTTCAACCGTGGGAAAACGAGCAGCAACCCAAAATTTACTACTGGATATTAGAAAACTTAGATAAAGGTGAAACAGATACAAATTTCTGCTTGAAATGGACATGTAGGCCAGGTTCAGGAACATGGCCATCAAGTAATTTAAATTATTATAGAAGTACATTAAGTTTGATATATAAAATGATGATGAAACTGTAGAAAAAAATGTAATATGTATATTTAAAATAAAATAAAATAATTTTTTTTGTATTATTTCATGTAAAAGCTACTTTTTTTAAAAACCATTACTACGATTATGATACGTGTAACATTTGTGTAGGGAAATTTTCGAACGAGTTGAAATTTTTATGCGTATTGATTACGCAACATCCTATACTTTAACTTCAATGTTAGTAAGTTTGGCAACAGCGTACATTACACCTTTTCTTTTTCAAATAAATTTCAACATGTGATAGTTTCTAATTTGTTGAAGAAAATCACGTCTCCTTTTCTGGTTCATTTTTGATTAGGGGAACGCCATTTGTAAGAAAATTGATGCGTGGTAAGAAAACTAACATGATATATAAAGAAGATTTATGTGATTTTGTTATAGCATTACTTAAAGTTATACACAGTTTCGGGACTGGATTTGGCTTTTTCGTATATATATATATATATATATATATATATATATATATATATATATATATATATATATACGGATCTAATTAGTTTCTAACATACATTTAGCTTCGAATCAAGAGGTATGTTAAACCACTTTCCTTTGTTACACTAATAATTTGAAATCAATAAATACATATTATAAAATTGTAAGATAACTTAAACTACATTTTAAAGGAAAATTTCGTATCAACTCATTTTCTAAGAAAAGTAGTTTATATATATGTTCCTTTCGTCTTACTAAATTGTATCGTCTTTCTTTCGTCCTCTAGTTATTATTGCCCGATGCTGCCAATATAGTCGGCCAACGTTTCTTCGAGTTATGAAATAACGTACAACTGCTCTCCGAAACCAAGCATAGGACAGTTTATGGGTACTCCTTCACATAGTCCCATCCGCCTGACTAAAACATATGAATTATATCTGGTAATACATTCGGCTAAGCAATACACACCCGGTGAGAGCATTTTAATGATTAATTCGGCATGACGAGGCTCTCGTTAACTACAAAATTGCTGGGGTTACTCTAAGAACAACTTCTTACTATCACAAATTACCATTGTACTTCTACGTTTGTCCTTGTTGGAAAATTTAATGCCTGTAAGCTCTTTGGTGAACCTCTTATTAGAATCACATGGAAGGAGGTTATGTACTTCTAACTGCAAACGTTAGTTAAGATTAAGTGGAAATTCTAGTTAGCCTACTGACACCTGTAATTGGGTTGGTAACTTTTAACCTTTAACCTAAAATTTTCACTGTTTTTGTATGTATTTGGTCTTACAGTTACACAAAGTTCACAATTTGTTTGAATAGTTTTATGTCTGTGTACCAACAGTTCAGGCCATCAACTGTAGGTTGAACTTAGTATATTCGTCGCTATTGTACAGAGTGCGTCTTAAACTATAGTAACGTATGGGTTATATACATTTAACCCTGTTGTTACCTACGGGTCTATATGACCCGAAATCAAATTGTTGTTTAGATAACGTTTTGTTTATTAAGATCTAAACTTCGTAGTTAATGACGTTGTTTCTAATCCATTGAAGAATGAGGTGGCTTGTTTGTTTTAATAAATTTTTTTCCTTATTTTTTAAACATGATGGTTACATTGATGTTCCTCGGGTCATTATGACCCGAGGCTGTAATAATTAGTAGAACGTAAAATTTGTATTTCCAATTATTTTACATTGAAACTTGAGGATAGATAATATGCATATCATCACATGCTTTTTCAAATGTACCTACCTATGCGAGTTACTACAGAATTTTCGGCAGGTCCGTAGCCGCGTGTGCAAGTCGAAACAGGAACAGACTTGCAAGTTGCAGCAGGTATAAATATCATATCGCAGTATGCAACCGACAGTTTTGTTTGTTACGTTGCAGAGTAAAGTGCGGTTTGTTGTACGTACTACTAGTTCTTCTAAAGTGCTGAAATAATAATAATGACAAAAAATATCTTAGTGGTGAAGACTTAGAAAAACTTATTGATAATTTGAGTTACATTAGTGACGAAGAAGCTTCTGAAGAGGAAGATCATATCAGTGAAGATAGTGATTATGAACAGTCAGACGATGATTTTTCGACGATGCTGGACGGACAAATCCTACGCAATTGATGCCACATGCTCAATCGGTTCAATCTAAAGATAGTGCCATAACTTGGATGTTAGATCCATTTGCTCAATCGGGGCGTGCAACTAGTGCAAATATCATAATAGTCGCTCCAGGTCCAACTAGATACAGCAATGTACGAGTCCAGGATGTAAAATCTACATTTCAGCTATCTTTCAATAGTTCTCTGGAAAATATAATTTTGAAAATGACTAACATCAAAGGTCGTAGAGTGTAGAGTGACAAATGGCAAGAATTAGATGACATTACGTTGCAGGCGTACATAGGTTTGTTACTGTTAGGAGGAGTTTACAGATCGCATGATAAATCTACCAGAGGTTTGTGGAATGCAGAAACAGGTAGACCTCTTTTCGATTTTATTATATATCACGCGTGTTACGGTTTGATAAGAAGAAGAAGAAGGCTACGGGATAAGTTGGCTCCTATTAGAGAATTTTGGGACAAATGGGCTGAAATACTACCAAAATTGTACAATCCTGGGCAAAATGAAACTGTGGAAGAGCAACTGGTTGCATTTAGAGGTCGTTGTCTATTCAAGCAGTATATACCAAGCAAGCCAGCGAAATATGGCATCAAAATATGGACGCTTTGTAACATTTTTTATTCCGGTTTCTTTTTTTATTTAAATTTGGTTGAATTTATTGTAAGTTTCACGTTTCATATAAAAAACGTTGCATTAGAGAAATAAAGTTAATAAATGTAGAAGAATTGTTATTTTGGTTTTAATTCATATTTCAGGAGTTCGGGTCATTATGACCCGATGGAACACAAGTATATAATTTTGCCGAGGAGAACGGTAGGGTTAAATTGCTTGTTATGGGGATTGCTCCTATAAGAATTTCATAAATGTTATGCTTATTTAGGTTAATGCATGCGTTGCATTTCACTGTTTAGGCTATAAACGCTATGTAAATAAGGAAGCTATTCAATTTTTTAACGGCCTTCAACCATATGTTTAAAACTAATGCTTAAGATTTTCCTTTGTGCTCATTTAAATTTATGCTTCACACTTATAAAGCTAGTGACAAACTCAGCTTTTCTGAACCTGTATGTATTATGTTTGCTTTGTCTATACTGCTAATTGCAAGTAAATTTAATTTCTTTGCGCTTACAAAAAAAGCAGTGGTAGACGTCTAGTGGAAGTTTTAGTTTATATTTTGGGTTTTAAAGTGCGTTTTGGGTTGATTTAAAACTGAAATACGAGTTTTAAGGAGAGCTCTTCCTAAGACTTTGGTTTAAAGTAATTTGTTTGCCTTTATACATATGTTTTGATGTTTTACTCTTATGGTCAACACAGGATGTCGAACAGTGCACTTGTATATTTTGATTTCATGTATTATAAGGCTTGTCCAATATTTTGTTTCAATTATAGGTTTACCACTTTCCAGAAAAGTAAGTGGGTTACTACTAGACCACTTGGGACAGATTTTATTTTAGTTAGTTTAATTTCTCTAAAATTTGTGTCACATATCGGATAGCGATCCCAACTTAGGAAAACGATTGTGTGCATTGCTCATATTATTGTTTCTTAAATTATTACCTTTTATATAAACATTATCTGGCTATCTACCCTGTAAATAATATTGTTTTGTTAAATACGAGTATTAAAATTTATATTAAACAAGTTAGTGTTAAAGTATCGTCAGTTGTTTCTTTATTCCTGTGGCCTAGGATCAAAATCCATAGCCAGTCCTTTTACCTGGTTGGACTTAGTCCAGCATTTATTTTAAATGTAACGTTTCCCTCCATGCAAGTGCCAAACCGACTGACAGAGTTTTCGGTTAATTTCTTAATTCGTGTTACCGCCCACTTTCTCCTTTTCTACCACAATCTTTTTGTGCACGTAACATAGAATTGTTTGGCGCCCAACGTGGGACGATTTGATTTTGGCGAATATTTTTTATGTATAACATCACACATACTTCTAATAACTACCTTACACTTTAAAATGTTTGTATTCTTTACTCATTCTCTCTACGAAGGTTTAGCACAACTTAACTTCGTAATTATTTAATCATTTTGTAGCAGTAACTGTAATTAGTACTCATTTTAATAAATTTAGACTCACGTTCATAATTTAGATTTTAAAATGGCTATCATTTGGAAAATAGATGTTGACCGATTACTAAAATCTGAAATTCAATACGAATTATCTTCGATAGGACTCTCATGCGACGTGCCTGTAGACCAATTACGTAAATAAGTTCGTAGCGATTTATTACTGGAAGGAGATCAAACTCTTGCGACTGTCGACTATACTATTACGTGTGATGTTTATCTATCGGATATAGGTAAAGCTAACAAGGAGCTTTCTACTATTCTAACCCCTTTTTCGGGTGATATACCTACACCGGCTGCTAAACGGTTGATTACGCTTTGGGTACATACTGATCTGACGAAGGCGGATACTTTGAATGAGGTAACTGCGAAAAATGTAGTAACGACAACCTGAGATGATCCGACGTAACATTTCTCCTTTTTATCAAACTTCTTTAGCGTTGACCGAAATAACTTCAGTAACACAACTTATCACTTTGGGCAAAAAGCTCGAACATAATAAATATTCTATCGAGGCTTTTAGACCTCCTTCTTGCCGTACTTCAAAATTACTAGAACCTAACTCAGCCTACATTGATCCGCTAATGATGCTTCAACTTCGTTAAATATTCGTAAGCCTATTCCTTACGTTGTCCATACCTTATCTACTCTTCCACATGCTTCATCTTTTACTTTACGTTGCTGGAATTGTCAAAAGCGGGGACAGACTTCTCCAAAATGTCCAGAACTACAGCATAAGCACTATTACGGTTGCGGTAGACCAGGGGTTACCAAACTCAAGTGTTCGAAATGACGAACGACCACACCTAAATCTCTCAATCCTTGGACAAATGTACAGCTTTTCCTTTAGCTTCAGATCCTCTCGGCTATACTTCTCTGATTGAGCTCAATATTATTACCGACGCCAGACCAAAGAAGCAAAGGTATTATCCGTTATCTCCTACTTTTAAGACTATCGTGGATAGCAAACTCGACGATATTTTGGCTATGGGTGTTGTGGAACCTTCAAATAGTTTATGGTCTAGTCCAGTAGTTATGGTACGGAAAAAGAACAACTCCTAGCGACTCTGTATCGATTATCGCAGTCAACGATGTGACATAAAACGGTGCTTACCCTTTACATAAAACGGTGCTTACCCTTTACCTTATATCATTTCAATTTTGGATCGTTTACGGGATGCTCGATCATTATCTAGTTTGGATATTCATTCTGCTTATTGGAAAATACCTCTCTCTGAAAATTCTAAGGCTTATTGCAATTCACTAAGATGCCTTTCGGATTACATAATTCTCCAGCTACGTTACAACCGCTAATCGATCGTATTATCGGTGCTGATCTCAAACCCTATTGTTTCTCTTACCTGGACGATATTGTCATCGCTACACCTACATTCGATAACCATTTAGAAGTGCTTACGCAAATTTTCAAACGTTTACGTGATGCATGGTTAACTTTAAGACGCGATAAATGTCAATTTTGTCGTCCCGAATTAAAATATGTCGGTTATGTGGTTAACAAAGATGGCTTATTGGTTGATCCGGATAAGGTCGCTTCAATCACTTCTATAGCTGTTACTACCTCCGTAACTGAAGTTCGTAGATTACTCGAAATGTATAGTTAGTATCGACGTTTTGTTCCAAATTTCGCTACTCATACTGCTCCTTTAAGTGCTCTTACTCGTAAAAATACTCCTTTTGTCTGGCCAAATCAATGTCAAGATTCTTTTAACTATCTAAAAAAATGTCTCGTATCTGCTCCAATGTTTTCATGTCCCGATTTCTGTTGTCCTCTTGCTATACAGACAGATGCCTCAGATTTAGGCTTAGGTGCTGTTTTAAGTCGAACCACTACCGCTGGTGAACAATTCATTGGCTACATCAGTCGCTTCTTAACTAAATCGGAACGTCATTACTCAACCACAGAGAAAGAATTTTTAGCGGTCTTATAGGCCAGTGAAAAATTTCGTCCTATGTAGAAGCTGCACACTTTTCGGTAATTACTGATCATTCTTTGGTATGGCTGAATAAACTTCAAAATCCTTCTGGGCGATTATCTCGTTGAGCTATTAGGCTTCAGCAATGCGACTTCGACATAATACAACGAAAAGGTAAAGAACATGTTGTACCTGATGCTCTTTCTCGATCTGTACCAAAACTTGACACTAATCCCTAGCCAGACCTTTTTACCTGGTTGGACTTAGTCCAGCATTTGTTTTAATTGTAACGTCTCTCTCCTTGTGCCGTAGCCCTTTTCTTGATCCCGTTGAGATACAAAAGTTTAGATCAAGTGATGACCATTTAATCTTTCTGTGTACTTTCCTAAGCCAAACGCCCACGCATCCAAGTGTCCAACCGACTGGCAGAGCTTCCGGTTAATTTCTGAATTCGTGTTGCCGTACACTTTCTCCTTTTCTACAACAATCCTTTTGTGCACCTAACCACTAAGTAAGTAATTTATTTCACAAATTATAAGTTGAATGTCTACTTATAGAACAACATCGTCTTTATTGATCTATAATCTTTCATCCAATTCACACCACTTTACGAATAACTTATTATTTTTGGAACGAAGCATTTCCACCAGATGCACGTCATGATACTATGTTTTTTGTAATTTGTATTAATAAAAGCCTCCCACTACACGTGTTCCCTTCATATCTTCCAACATGTATGTAGTGGGGTTAGTAGTGTGAACTTTCACAATCTAAAATAGTTTAATAGACCAATTGTATACCTTGGTGAAAATACCTTTAAATTTACTGATTCGTACTACCACGCACACAGCATCGATTCTTATCGAATGTTTTTATGTGAGTGTATTTACCTTGTAGGCTAAACGTCTTATATTGAGCATACTTAATTGTTCTGATAACACGTTCCGTAATTGCTGCCTTTTCTGTGCTATAGGTTGAGTAATGATTGACCCCATAACATGCATTGGTTTAGAAAAATGTTCATTGTTGAATTCTTTTCCTGCATCTGTCTGCAAATGTTTAGGTTTCCGACCTTGTTTGAAGATTGTTTGAATGACCTTGATAACTTCTTGACCTGTTTTCATTTTTAATCCATTACTCTACAAGTATTCCGAAAAACGGTCGATTACCACTCATATATACTAATTGTTTGGCATGTGTTAAATTCAGCCAAATTTGCTTGCCAAAGGCAAACAATAATCAAAGGTTTTGATGAAATCTTTAATTATTGTTCCCCTTCGTTTAAAATTTTTTCTTGCAGGTTTGTGCAATTCGTTGAGGAGTTGTAATTTGGACATGGTACTAATTTATCCACAATTTCTTTAATTTTACATAGTTTTTGCTCCAACACTAGGTAAGTGTTAGAGTTTCCTTAAAAGCTTTCTGAACTGCTTGTAGACAAAAATCAAGGTATCCTTTACTTATAGCATCACCATGTTCTACCGGGTCCGCCAACTGTGTCAAAGGTTTCCGTCCAAATTGAACCTTGTTGATAAATAATGTTGCCTAGTGATGACATATTAAGGAATTATGGGATTTGCAACATTACTGAGTCTCTTATTCTCGATATCAAATTGATTACCACTAATAAGTTTAAACTGAGGACTTGATTTCTTGAATTGATACTGGGCATGTGAACGTTCAAATTTGTCAAGGGACAGGTTAGTTATGAAATGTCGACATCGATGCCTTTATACTGTTTAAAAAACGAGTGTTTGGTTTTTCAATGTATCCATCTTCATATAGTTCTTCTACAATTGATATTATGTCATTTGTAACACCTACGTTTCTCGACCATTTTTATGCCCACAATTCCTCTAGATTACGAATTAGTTGATGCATATCCTCCCAATATTTATATTCAATCGGCCTATTTGCTAATTCCTTAAAAAACATGGCTCCAACTCCTTTAATTGTGGGCGATGATAATACGAAGGGTTTGATTATTTGTGTATACTTCTCTACTGCGGCTTCCTCGAATTCGCCCACTAACGTCATAATCTCAGCTTCTAAAATACTTCTATAATTTCTTCTATCTTTTGAATTTACTAGATTTAAATTGGGTTCATTCAAAATAAGCAGATCGTATAAACCTGAAGTCCCTTTATACGTGACTCCTTTAGGAATCATATCGCTCCCTTTAATTGTAACAAGAGTATTACCAATTGTCCATTTGTCTGTTTTGATATTATATTGTACTCCATAAGTATGATCAATAGCAACTTCAGGATTCCTCTAAATACGTTCAACGTATATACAAGGCAATTCATTGTACTGCTCGTGAAATTATTCTGAGGTGGGTTCAATATGGTTAGCAGAATCATCTGTGATACTAAGATTCTTCTTCTTTTTCCTCAGTATTAATCTCTTCTACGACAGTGGTACCTAAGAAAGATGGTGTACGAATACGTGGAAAAAAATTTTTTTGAAAAAACGAAAGCTAAGGTAGTATAGTAGCACCTTTCCCTGAATCACCTAATGACGGCGAGTTGAGCCCGGTGTCCTTTGAACTTGAGTTAGCGGGTTAGTGGAGCAATAGCGTGATTTCTTGGAAGTATGAACTAGGCTAGTTTTTTGAGCTTAACGTGAATGGGTTCTTCTTAAGGTGTTTTAATTTCCCTATCTGGATCGATTTTGTTTACTATTTCAGTTGTAGGTTCTACTAGCGCCTTGTAAGTATATACACTCAAGTACCCTTTCATTATCAATGCTAGCAGTTTTGATACTGTTTTACTTCTGCTGTATTATTTTACGAGCCCAAATAATTTTTTATTTAGTATCATCTCCATGATATCCATTGTAGCACAATGGGTTCACTGAACAGGTCCCGGTTTACCGTGAAAAAATGGCTGTTTACATTAACAAATTGCTGTTTACGGATCAGTAACTACTAAACTACTGAAAGCAGTTCAAGGTATTATATATTCATCAAACCTTTTCCCATTGTGACCATTATTGACTTTGGCATCCTTTATGTCCATGAAACCAAACGAACCTACCCAGCACATTGAATACATGTCCCGAAACAATTTCATGCCTATGGTGGGAGCTACATGATCCTCATACACATGCTTTAGGTTTAATTCATCTTGCTCAAATATTATAATTACATTCGCATTATCACGAATTAATCTCTTTGGAATTTGACTGTAAGTTTGACCCAAATAGAAACAGGTAATATCCTTAGGCCTACCCATAGAAAGATATGCCTTTATGTTATTTTGCTTTTCACAAGCGATATCATCGAAGATAAAAATAAAGTTTGATTTTGCACAAATAGGTTCAATCACATCGTGATTATCACTAAACGTAAAGTAACCTATGTCCTGCATTGGAAGTAAGATTTCCGATAAAAGTTTGTACTTGTTTTGATTCAATGACTTAGAGTATACGTATATGTAATAAAATACTTATCTTTTTGGGGTTTTTAATGGTGTACTTTAAATTATACAATCTAAACGTTTCGATAATACTTACAGTTATCTTCGTCAGTAGTACTGTTTGTTAAAAATTGTTAAAGATGTTGTAAACAATTTTGTCAAACTGGAAAAATTAATTTTCAAGTTTGACAAAATTGTTTGTTTTTAAAGTATATCATTAAAAACCCCAAAAAGATAAGTATTTTATTATGAGTGTTAATGGTGAAAGTTTACATTTTCATATAGGTATATATGTTTAAATTTCAAACCATTCTTCTCAGTAAGCAGACTAATCATTGTGTATGTTTTGCCACAATTGGAGGGGCCGCACATAATCCCACGTATACTATTAGGAGGTAAATGACCGTGTTTTGTAGTACGAGAATTTACATCATCATGATTTTAAATAGGAAGTTTTTGTTTCTGAGCAACTACTTTCATCTTTGGAGGATGAAAAAACTAAACGAATAATTACGTTTTATTTAGATACTAAACATGCACATTGCATATTACAGTAATTATAATTTTTTTGCACGATTGAACTTTTCGTTTATTTACCATATCTGTTTCCAAGACAGTAAGATATGTTCACTGGTTCCTAGGCCCAACTCGTCGGTAAGTATTTACTTACCGACGTCTTTCTACCAACGTAAAATTATATACACTACCTATATTTCACAACAACAAGAACAAAAAATTTGGACATTTCTGTTTAAAACGTCACTTTTGACTTTCCGTTTATTTAGTAGAAATTGAATAATTTCAAGTGTGGTAAATTTAATACAATCGTGCAAAAACCTTGTATGAGGTTTTCTCAGAGAGTTTTCCTCATACACATATAACGGCATGCCACTGCGTATATTCACACCGTGTGCGGCTTCTTAGGCGAATGCTGGGGTAGTATTTCCCCCTCAGAACTCTATTTGCGTTGCTTCCGATCCTATTCTTACCACAGAAATTCTTAGTCCCACCATGCATATATATGTGAAGTATGTATGTGCTGGGAATCCATGATTGTGACTGAAGAAGCTTGGGAATGAAATACGTGACCTGTCCTTTCCTGCTTCATATGGATAATACCCAAACTTCAGATGTACTTTAAGGTTTCTGACGTTAATGTGATCATAATTTCCTGCCCTTGCTCACTTTGTGTGCTTTTTACCTTGTTGGAATGTCACAATTATCCAACGTGGTTTTTCCAGTTGCGTAGACGTTTTCATTGGTCATATGTCTGAGGTTGCTTGTTTTAAAGCAGGTAATTCATATAACCCCATTGACGAAGTGGAAGAGTAATAATATTTTTCACTAGATTTGTCACCAGATTTGGAAAAAGTCACCAGAAAAGTCACTAGATTTCAAGGTTGGTAACATTGCCTGCTTCAAGGCCACGTATTAGGAAAGGTTGGTAACACTGTCTCTTAAAGCTCCCCGATTGAAGGTCGCTCACATTGCTTATTTTCAAGGTCATCCATGCTCACACGTGCCCTTCGCTTCAAGGTCACACGTTCCGTGCATGGAAGTGTACTCCTCAAGGCCATTGAAGTAACTAGATTTGAAAAAGTTACTAGAAAAGTGACTAGATTGTTTTTCAAGGTCATTGAGTAACTAGATTCGAAAAGTCATTAGAAAAGTTACTAGATTGTTTTCAAGGTCATTGCAGCAGATTTTCCACATCCAGGTCAATTGTTTTCAAGGTTATCGTACACATTACCGGCATCGAAATATATTTCTCAACGTCATCACATTGTCTACGTCTAAGTACGTGGTTTCCAAGGTCATTACATTGCCTACATCTAAACTACAAGGTTTTTCAAGGTCACGTTCCTGAATCAGTCTTCAAGGTCAGGAAATGTTTGACAAAATTTTCAAGGTCACGCCCCCAATTTCAGGAAGTTTATTGACCTATGTCTCAAGCCCTGAGGTATCATACAGATTGTTGGCTATGCATGTTTCAAGGTTATCAAGCAATTCTTGGAAGTTTACTTTGTAAGATCACGCCCCCAGCAAAGTGCACTGACCTCAAGTGGTTCCGTCCCCAAATACAGATAGACGTTTCCCAAAACAGGTAGCCGTTTCCTATAACAGCTAGTCGTTTCCTAAAAACAGGTAGCCGTTTCCTAAAACAGGGGCCGTTTCTCAAAACAGATAGCTGTTTCCAACACACATTTCAAGATCACACCTCTGAGAAAAGAACATAGGCATTGTTCTGGTCGAGTTATAATTCCTAAAATAGATTGTTATCTAAATACCCCCACCTTTTTGAGGCTCAATTCTGAGAAATCAATTTTCAAGAACAAAGGCGATCCATTGTTCAGGCCGACGCTTCAAGGTCTATGCTTACAATTTTCAAGGTCACACCTCTGATAAAAGAACAAAGGCGATCCATTGTTTTGGCTGAGTCATAATTTCTAAAAATAGATTGTTATCTAAATACCCCCACCTTTTTCAGGCTCAATTCTGAGAAATCAATTTTCAAGAACAAAGGCGATCCATTGTTTAAGCCGACGCTTCAAAGTCTATGCTTACAATTTTCAAGGTCACACCTCTGAAAAAAGAACAAAGGCGATCCATTGCTCCGACCGAGTTATAATTTCTAGAAATAGATTGTTATCTAGCTACCCCCACCGTTTCAGGCTCGATTCTGACAAATCAATTTTCAAGAATAAATGCGATCCATTGTTCAAGCCGATGCTTCAAAGTCAAGGACATATAAGTCGCAGTGTGTTGAGGTCAGTCGGTTAGTAAGTTGTTAAACATGGAATTAGCTGGGTTAAACCAAATCAGCTGTTGCAAACTCTATAAAAATGTATGTCGCCTAGAGATATCGGAAAAATATTAATGTGACAGTAACTAAAACAAAGTATGGTGAACGTATAGTGTTAGAAACGGAGGAGTTTAAATGTGTTTTACCTCAGCGCTTTTACGAGTATTTCAAAGAAGAAGAAAACCGAATTGAGGAATTTAAAGCGATGCTAAATGCAAAGGATGTATTCATGAGTAGTCTGGGTGCAGTCGAAAAACCACAAACATGACGTATAGTGCATCCAACCATATGTAAACATGCCCATTTCGAAAATAGTGTTTAGTAGTAGTGCGGTTGTGGAAAAGTCATTCAAGCAGCAATAAAATCATTCATGGAACGATCTGGAAGTTCACTGCCGGATACTTCATACCGCTGTAGTAACAATATGAATAATAATTTAACGTTTTGTTATTCATGCTGTCAAAATAGTGATGGTAGTAGTAGCAAAAATGAAGAGAAACAAAATGAAGGTTATTCCAACTGGTCATAATCATTTCAACATAGGGATGAGGTGTATAAACAGGCAGCTAATGAATACTTAATCGATTGTGCTTCCTACAAACTATCGAACGATACACATATTGAAATTGGATACAGTACACCTTAACCTTGCACCAGTAGTGCGTATGGGATGTTGGAACAGCGATAATGTGGTATTAGACGTGAAGGAATGGAATGAACTTCTAAGATGGTATTCATATGTAGAAATACAATTTTTCCGATCCCAAGAAATTGAAAGCCAAATTGATTGGTCACATGTAAACGAGGAGGATATAATACATGAGCAAGATTACGAATCTCTATCTAGCAATCTCGGTATTTATTACAATTGGGAATTGATTAAAGGATATGAGAGAATTTTGAAAACTGTTATGATAGAAAACTACAACTGCTGTTCGTGTACATTCAATGCCCATCATGTAGAAGAACTATTCGATTTGAAGGATATAATAAGCTATAGATTGGAATTTCTTGAATCTTACAATCTAGCGTGTTTCTATGAAAAGTTCATGCGACAAGTGGTTGACTACCGTCGTTTTCGTGAGAAGGAATTCGGTGATGATGACATTTATAAAGACATTCATGATGTTATAAATGCCAAGTATAATATTAATTCACATAACACTGTATGCTTAATGGAAATATTGTACTATCTTATCTAATGTATAGCATTTACTAAAAATAAAGTTTTTACGCTTTCGATTTTAGGTATAAATACCCTGCCCTATCTCTCAAGGTGAACAATGATAGGTTAAACTTCCAGTGGAATTGCATTTACCCGGTTACCAGTATTGTGGTCCCGGTACAAAATTAGAGAAACGACTCGCACGCGGTGACCCCGTATTAATCAATTAGATGCTAAGTGCAAACTGCATGATATCAGTTATAGAGACTGCCGAGATTTAGAAAGTAGACATAGAGCAGATAAAATTTTAGAATAAAAAGCTTGGGCACGCTTTAAATCGGCTGACGCAACATTAGGTGAACGATCTGCAGCTTTAGCAATCAGTGCCGCCATGAAAGCAAAGAGAAAATTTGGAATGGGGTGTAAACGTCGATCCAAGAAGAAGAAGAATGGTGGAAGTTAATTGCATGTATGAAAAACAATAGCTAAAAAAATTAAAGCTAACGGAGATTTCACTGACGTAATAAAGTCAGCACTGTCAACGGCAAAACGTGTAGTAAAAAGGTTGGGGAAAGAAAAACATTAAAGTTTCTAGAGTAATCCCTTACCTAAACAAGGAAGTGTTTTACCATTTCTTATTCCATTATTCGCAGGATTATCAACAATCGGTGCTTTTGCTGGCGGCGCATCGGGAATTGTCAAAGCAGTCAATGATGCAAAAATGCCAAAAATTGCAAGAAGAGACATCGCGCCAAAATCGCATGATGGAATCGATCACTGGTGGCGCACTTTATCTAAACCCATACAAATCTAGTGGCGTTGGTGCATTATACTTAAAACCGTTTCCAAAAACTGAGTAGATTACCCGAAAGAGCGTTAACAGATATTGATTTAAAGAAATACACAAAAGATGTACCATACTTTAGGGGTATTTTTATGAGAGATAGCCTGCCTAAATTACCATGGAAAATGAATCTGGAATCATCAACTTAGATAGTCAGGGACCGGGTCACATTGGGTTTGCTACAAAAGCTTGGTAAAAGGTATGGTATTACGATAGTTTCGGTAATCTTCGACCACAAGTTGAAGTGATTAACTACTTTCGGGAATGTAAAATTTATTATAATTACAATCAGATCAGGATATTTAATAGCATTATTTGGGCACCTATGCCTACAATTTCTATATAAATAATCGATACAACCTTAAATTTTCTCAGTTATGTCAATAACATTCAGTTTAGAAGGTGTTGGTAACATAGCTGCAACTTCTATCCACCGATAGAGCTAGATTTGAAGAAGAAATAGTTGTTGGATTGGTGGGATTTTACGGATGCAACAGCATTAGAAACATTTATACGGGCAACGATAGATTTTATTTTAGAACAAATTCATCTCATTTGCAGTGATTAATATTCACACGGTGCATATGAGTTAGATGAAATTAGTGATTACTTGAAATCAAAGATACCCACAGAAAAATTTTTCATTAAAGCAAACAATACGCTTAATGTGATGATAAACAGTTCATTTGAGATCGATTTTACTAAAGAGAGTAGCATTGGCCGCATGCTCGGTTTGAGCCTAAAATATTAGAAGCGAATATTTTACATACTCCGCGTTAAACATCCAAATAATTAAACACACTAATCTACTTGTAGAGTGCAACATTATAAAGGGATCTCTATCGAAACGGTAAACCTGCAAAGGTAATATATGAAATTGACGGTTCCGTCCTCAGGCTGGATAAAATTCCAACCAACACTCAATATTTAGAAGTAAAACAGACATAATAAGTAATATAACAATCAAATTGACAATAAAAGGAGAATTAATACTTTGGTGAAAGTGAACCATTCACGGTACTCTTAGAACTAAAAGAACATGGGTCTGCGAATTAATCATAGGACAATTCCATCTTCATACAAAGACTTCAAAATCAACCCTCATTGCAGTTAACATCTGCAGAGAAATACTTTTAACTATCAATTGGATTAAAGTTCTGATGACCAAACCATTAAACATGTTTCAAAAGGTACATTTAGTATGCATAACTTTCAAGAGTAATATGTTAAATAATTAGTTTAGATGAAGAATTAAAATATTAATGTATCTCTAAGAAATGTTAAATAAATTTGTTGTGTTCTTAAAATTTGTAATGTGTAAAAATGTAATATTCATGCTAATAGGATTTTCTTTGTATAAAACACACAATGCATCTGCATTCTTTAAAAATGTAGTAACTATTTTTATAATTGTACAATAAACTTCCCAAAACTACATTGCATAATTAGTAATATAATGATTAACAGACTTTAATGAAAATGTGTTATGAAGAAAAAGGTTTCGCTATAAATAATACATGTACAATGAATTTTGCTTTATATAAAACGATAGGTTTGCATTCAAAAGCTGCATGTAATTTAAAAATGCAATATTTAATGTAATGTGAATAAGGATTTTCTTTGATAATAATGACAGTATTTATAGTAATAGTTTGCCTTCTTGACAAATTTATATGAATTAAACAAACTGTAATCTAATATAGTGTAGTAATTAACTTTTCAAAGGCATAATTAATAACAATTAATTTAAAGCGGTACTATTACATAGGTTTGAGAGAAATTCATATAAAAGACATCATCCCTATAGTAAATCTTTAATTAGTCATCAACCCTCATTGTGGTTAACATCTACAGAGACACAATGACCGAATCATTAAACATCTTTCAAAACGTACATTTTGATGATGCTATAATTAAATCAGATATTCACAACTATCTTCCGTATGGCTCTTCTAAGTATGGATCTTCCCAAGAAATACGCATTTTAATTCAAAGTCAGGATCTATTACAGCTACTTATGATAGTTAGTTTTCTGTACACAGAAGGTAAGCTGAAAAAGAAGGCGAAGGAAAATTATGCAACTTAACCAATAATTTCCCCAACTTCCTTTTCGAAGAGATTCGTTATGAGTTAGGCGGTCAAAGAGTGGACGTTTGCCGAAATCCCGGAATAACATCTACACTTGAAGGATATATTTCTTATACGACAAGCAAGAGCAAAGCATTAAGCCATTTGGGGTGGTCACCAAAGAATAAGGAACCATTACAAGTAGAATTCGATGAGGAAATGGCGAAAAATTCTTTACAGTGTGCATACCATTGAACCACATACTTGGAATAATGGAGGATTATCGCCAAGTGATCGTGAATATGCGTCAAGAGTTGATTTTAATTCGATCTAGAAGCGATACCAACTGCAACTATGCTGACGTTGATGCAGAAATAACCCTAAATAAAATTCAATGGAAAGTACCACACTTAACCCTTAGTGATGCCGTGAGACTGGACTTGTTTGAAGGAATCAAGAAGAATTATATTATTACTGTTCCATTTCGTCACAGAGTTATATGAATTACCTGCTTTAAAACAAACAACCTCTGATATATGGCCAATAAGAACGTCAACGCAACTAGAAAAACCACGCTGGATAATTGTTGCATTCCAACAAGGTAAAAGATACACAAAGTCTGCAAGAGCCGAAAATTTTGATTAACATCAGGAACCTTATCAAGCAATGCATTTGAACTTCAGTGCTAACCAATACGTACCTGCCTATCGCAGTTTTTTAATTCCCATGTGACTACTATGGTGAAGATAATACAGATGCGTTATTCAACTACACCGAATTCAAATCATGTCCAGTATTTGTAATGGGCTGTTCTAAACAGAATGAATCCTTAAAAACTCAACAGTAGACATCAAATTGGAAATGGAATCTCCAACACCTTTCGATAATGGAATCGTTGCCTATGGTCTTATTCTCCACGATGCTATTGTGCAACCCACTCACCGGAGAAGTGAAAAAATTATAATCTGTATGTCTAGTAATATATATATAAAATGTTGTAATTATTCGTCTAGTTTCATTTCATCCTTCAAACATGAAAGTAGTTGCAGAAACAAAACTTCCAATTCAAAATCATGACTTTGATGAAAAGTCTGATACTTCAAAACATGGTAATTTACTTCCTAATAGTATAGGTGGCATTATATGTGGCCCCTCAACTGCGGCAAAACAAACGCAATGATTAGTTTGCTTACTGAGAAAAATGGTTTGAAATTGAAACATGTATACGTATACTCCAAGTCATTGAATCAAAACAAGTACAAACTTTACAGGAAATCCTACTTCCGATAAAGGATATAGATTACTTTACGTTCAGTGATAATCAAGATGTGATTGAGCCGAATTGTGCAAAAGCAAACTCTATCTTTATCTTTGATGATATCGCCTGTGAAAAGCAAAAAACATAAGGGCATATTTTTCTATGGGTAGACATAACGATATTAACTGTTTCTATTTGGGTCAAACAATAAAATTTCAAAGCAATTAATTCGTGATAATGCGAATCTAATTATATTATTTGAGCAAGATGAATTAAACCTAAAACATGTGTATGAGGATCATATAAGCCCCACCATAAGCATGACATTGTTTCGGGATATGTGTTCAAAGTGCTGGATAGATCCGTTCAGTTTCATAGTCGTAAATAAGGATGCTGAAGTCAATAATGGTCGCTATAGGAAAAGGTTTGATGAATATATAATACCTTAACTGGTCAGTTTAAGTAGCTCAGGGTAAACTAGAAACTGTCTTTCTACACCTACATAATACCTTAACCTGCTTTCAGTGGTTTATTAGTTACTCATCCGTTTAAGTATTAACAGCCATCTATTCAAACTCCAATTTGCTATGATGGATAATAAGGAGATGATATTAAAGCGAAAATTATTCAGGCTCGTAAAATAATACAGCAGAAATATAACAGTCTTAAAACTGCCCGCATTGATAATCACTGCACAACAGCATTTCTGATGATTGGGTTATGTTACATGATATTAGTCCAATTTTGATGACGATTTCAATTCCGTGATTGAAATTTCTGTATCAGCTATAGTTAAAAAATATGACACGGGTTGTTCTTTTATAATAAAACACTATAAATTTAGAGATAATTCTAATTTATTTAATTCTTATAATGAAAAACTTTCTCTTATATGATTTTCTTGCTAAAGCTGAAGGCAGAGAGCTATTCTGAATGCTCCAACAATAGTCAGCCATCATGTGTGCGTTCCAGTAGCCCTGATAGCGTTCCTCCATGGTACGGACGTCCTGGTGGAATCCGCTCCTGTTCTTCACTTAGTTCCCCAGGATTGGCGGGAAAATAGTCCAGGTGGTTGTGAAGAAATGTAACTTGATGCTCATGTTACATCCAAGCCTTTGAAAGTACTCAACAGTTGTTCGACGTGTTGAGAAAATTCAGAACTTTTCTTATTTCCCAAAAATTCTTAACAAACCAAACAAACTCATTTCATGCCGTTTTCTCAATCTCGTCATAGTGTCCGTAAAATTTGAGTCTTTAATTAATGATCTTATTTGTGGCCCGTCAAAAATTCCGCTTTTATCTTTTCTGCACTCAGTTTTGGAAACTTTTTGATAGGAAGAAACAATTTCCATTTTTGTCAAGTCCTTTTACAAATTGTTTTATAAGTCCTAGTTTTATATGTAACGGAGGCAAAATTATACGATCCTTGATACTAAAGGGGTTTATCACGTTCTGTTGTCCTGCAACTAGCGCTTGAGGAGGCCAATCTTTTCTAATCCATTGTTGATATTTAGCTCTACTGTCCCACAAGCAAAGAAAACAGGGATATTTTGTATAACCACCTTGTTGGCCTAAAGTAAGTTGACCATTTTAAATCAACACATATGAGCCAATTGTGTTCCACATATTTAATTTTGTCTAAAACCAGAGCAATAGTTGTATATTCTTCTTTACTGTTGTGGAATGAGCAATAGGCAACGACCTAATTTATTCCCATTGTGTAAGAGAACACATTTTAGACTACGTTTTGATGAGTCTATGAATAGACGCCAGTCACTAGAAACGTAATTTTGAAGTCCCATTGCAGCCATTAAACCAGGTACATCTTTACAAAATACGAAATCATATTTCTTCAGCAAAATATTTGAGGAGAATTTGTTCTCTTGTGCGGTAATAAGAAATTTTCGTTTCCTTTGTTACCAAGTTTCTTTGTTTTACCCTAGAAGCCAAAATTTCTGAAGCAGCCTTTGACAGTCCCAGATCTCTAAAGCGTAAATCATCTTGTTGAATAGTTTTGGCGCTTTCAGGTCACATTCAAAGTCACTATCACTACTGTCAGTTTTCGCTTCAAAATTCATAGGCTCATCCTGTGAAGCATCAGCTTGAGGTTCAATGATATTTTAGGACTCAAAATACGTCTATGTGCCGACCGTATGGAAGGATATTCCCATTTAGCTCGATTTTTCGGTTAATGCCAGTTGTGTTCACTAAACAAAAATAACAGTCGTCGTGGTGGTTCAAGGGTTCAGTCCAGATCAAAGCGGTTTCGTATCTAAAGCTATTCCTTTTCTTATTTGTCCATAAACGTAGAAACTCAACGCACGTTTTGCATACCTTTTGCGGAATCAAGGCTTGTCTTTCATTTCCATTGTGTGATCAAAGTAGTTTTGTAAGCCTCAATCACGAACGCTGTCACATTGAAACGGTATTCTTTAAATATATACTCTCCGCAAATGAAACAAAAATGATTTGGATCATTGACACAGACTCTTCTTGACGATGCCATATCAAATTATATTAAGAAAACTTAATATTTTCTTAATTACAAGCAAATTAACACACTAACACATCGATTTTTCGTGAAAACTATATCTCATAAACAAGAGCTGTCACAGAAAAACTGAGGGTATATTTGAAATCAGAGACGTCAAATTAGTAAATATCACGTGATAAAAGTCAATCATTAGACAAAAGTGGCCATATTGTTGTGCAGTGTAATGAAAGAACGTTTGAAAGTACTTATAAACTTCTAATAGAACCTATGAAATAGTGAATAAAATGCATCCTGATAAAAAAACACCCAAAAGAAGTCCGTTGACGTTAAACCCAAAAGCTTGCCTTTGTAAATATTTCGAAGAAAGCATGCTACTACCCTTACCAGCCCGCTAGCTCCACGCTTCATTTCACCCTCATTAGCGCCCCCTAGATCAGCTTCCGTTTTTTCAAATAAATCCCCCTCCAAGTCCTTGTACACCACCTTTTCTAGAAACATCTGTCGTAGGCGAGATTAATGCAGATAAAAGAAGTGGAACCTCTTACTATCGCAGGTGATTCCCGTAATGAACCCATCTCCGAAGAATTTCTCGAGCAGTACCACGAATTACCTCGTATATATGTTGAACGTATTATGAGGGATCTTGAAGGTGCTATTGATCACACTTATGGAGTCCACTACACCAAAACAGACAAATGGACAATTAGTAGTACCCCATCACAATTAAAGGAAACGATATGATCATTAATGGTGTCACGTATAAAGGGACTGCAGGTTTATATGATCTGCTTATTATAAATGAACCCGATTTAAATCTAGTAAATTCAAAGGATAGAAAGAATTATAAACGTATTTTAGAAGCTACGAATGTTGCAAGGCGAGATTATGATGTAAGTGGCAGATTCGAGGAAGCCGCAGCAAAAGTATACAGAAATAATCAAACCCTTGCTGTCAGCATCATTACCCACAACTTAGGGAGGCGGAGCTATGTTTTCAAGGAATTAACGAACAGACCGATTGAATATAAGTATTGGAATGATGTACGAACTAACTCGTGATCTAGAAGTATTGTGGGCAGAAAAATTGGCTGGAAACACAGGTCTCGTAAATGATATAATATGAATTGTATAGGAATTGTATGAAGATGGATACATTGAAAGACACTAGTTTTCTGAACAATATAAATCAGAATGCATTAATGTCGACATATCATAACTAAAATGCCCTTGATAAATTTGGACGGTCACATGCCCAGTATCAATTTAATAAATTAACCCTCAGTTTCAACTTATTGATGATAATCAATTCGATATCGAGAATAAGAGACTCAGCAATGTTGCCAACCCCATAGATCCTCAAGCAATACTGTTTATCAACAAGGTTGAATTTTGATGAAACCGTTTGACACAGTTGGCGGATCCGGAAGAAGATGGTGATGCTATAAGTAAAAATACCTGGATTTTTGTCTGAAAGCAGTTCAGAAAGCTGTTAAAGGAAACTTTAACGCTTATCTAGTGTTGGAGGAAAACTACATCAACTTAAAGAAATTGTGGATAAATTAGTACCATGTCCAAATTACAACTCGTCAATGAATTGCACAAACCCGCAAGAAAAAATTTTAAACGAAGGCGCACAATAATTAAGGAATATGATGACCTCTGGCAAGCAGATTTGGCCTAATTTAACACATATGCCAAACAAAATAAGGGCTACAAGTATATTTTAGTGGTTATTGACTGTTTTCGAAATACTTGTGGACCAAAGGATTAAAACGAAAACAGGCATGGAAGTTAATAGGCCATGCAGGCAATTCTCAAACTGGGCCGAAAACCTTTAATTTTCAGACAGATGCAGGAAAAGAATTCTACAATGACCATTTCACTAAACTAATGCAGCGTTATGGAGTCAACCATTACTCCACCTATAGCACAAAGAAGGCAGCAATTGCGGAACGTGTTATCAGGACCGTTAAGTCTGTCTACATAAGTCATTCAGCCTACACGGTAAATATAAATAGATTGATACAATTGACACCGTAACGATGGATTATAGCAATCGTAAGCGTAGAACTACAGGAATGAAGCCCAAAGATGTCGGTAATCACACAAAGCTAGAGGCTTACACTCACATAAAAACAGTTGATAGGAATCGTTATTGTGTGGGTGACATAGTACGAATCAGTAAGTTTGAAAGTATTTTCGCCAATTGGTCAAGTGAACTATTTAAGATTGTGAAAGTTCGCATTACTAACCAACCACCTGACATGTTGGAAGACATCAAAGGATCACCTGTACTGGGAGGCTTTTATGAACACGAATTACATAAAACAAAGTATCCGGATGTGTACCTTGTGGAAAAAGTGCTTCGCTACAAGAATCATAAGTTATTCGTAAAGTGGTGGGGATTGGATGAAAGATCATGGCTCAATAAAGACGATTTAGTTTTATAATATAGCTATTGGGATTGTTTGTAACTTTTAGATGAATTAAAACCACATTAGAAAAAGATAATTGTATTTTATTTTTTAAATGTTACATCATCTTATATAGTAAACCTAAAGTATTTCTATAATCGTTTAAATTGCTGGATGGCCATATTCCCGAATCTGGTCCACATGTCCATCCCAAGCAGGAATTTGTTTCACCTTTGTCAATGTTTTACAAAATCCAGCGGTAAACGTTTTGGTTCTCCTCATTTTCCCATGGTTGAAACTTTTATGTAATGTTTTGTTCTAATAATACTTCAATTAAAATAGCGAGACACTTGTAATTAGCATAATATGCTGCTGTCTCAATACATTCACTTTTAATAGAGAAAGTGTCTTTATAAACAATATTTTGTACGCTAGCATTTGTCGAAGTACACAATGAATCACACCATAATGGCTTGTATATGTACATTTTAAGGGTATGTCACCAAGTAAATTCATATCATCTAAAATTCTATCTACATCATTAGAGGTTACCGAACCTTTATATACACAATTTCGTAAAACTTTTAATGGTATTGTCCATACTAATTTTTCTATAAAATAATGTCTTAATAATAACTTCATTTGCACACTTTGAGTTTATAGCACCCAGTTAAAACACTCATCAGGAATAACAATATGTTGCAATATATTCAGTATAAATGTATAGCTTCAGGGAGCTCAAAGAACGCTTGAGGTACTTTCTGTAGGTTTGATTACTACTGTACTGCAGTTCTTCCTCCAAGTTGTCTTGTAGACTGCTAATTGTTTACTGAACGTTGTACCACCAAGGTCTAGTATCAGTGAAATTGAAATTTACTAAGCGTTTGTCGTCATAAGGATTAAGTATGACCTTATTTTGTTTAATGGTAAACACATCATGTTTACGCTCGCTTGGTAGAACCCTTCTTGAAACTTGTTTTCTCAAAATCGAGCCTGACATGGTGGGTTAGCTTGATAATAATCTATTTTTAGAAACTATGACGCATCCAAAACAATTGATCGCCTTTGTTCTTTTATCAGTGGTGTGCCCTTGAAAATTATAGGCATAGACTTTGAAGCGTCGGCCTGAACAATGGTTCCCCTTTGTTATTGAAAATTGGCTTCCTAGAATTGAACCTGAAGAAGGTGGGGCGTATCTAGATAACAATCTATTTTTAGGAATCAGAACAATGAATCGCCTTTGTTCTTTTCTCAGAGGTGTGACTTTGAAATGGGGACGGTTACCTGTGTTGCAAACAGCTATCTGTTTTGGGAAACAGCCCCTGCTTTGGGAAACGGCTACCTGTTTTAGGAAACGGCTACCTGTTTTGGGAAACGTCTATCTGTATTTGGGGAACGGAACCACTTGGGGTCAGTGCACTTTCTGGGGTGTAACCTAACAAAGTAAACTCCCAAGAACTGCTTGATGATCTTGAAACATGCATAGACAACAATCTGGATTCCTCAGGCTTAAGACAGAGGTCAATGAACTTCCTAGAATTGGGGCGTAACCTTGAAAATTTCTGTCAAATTAATACTCAACCGGAGAATTGATTGGTGGGGGTCAATGAACTTCCTGGAATTGGGGGTGACCTTGAAAATTTCTGTCAAACATTTCCTGGCCTTGAAGACAGATTCAGGAACGTGGCCTTGGAAAACCTTGTAGTTTAGAGGTACGCAATGTGATGACCTTGAAACCACGTACTTAGACGTAGACAATATGATGACCTTGATAAATATATTTCGATGCAGGTAATGTGTACGATAACCTTGAAAACAGTTGACCTCGATGTGGACAATCTGCTTAAATGACCTTACAATCTAGTAACTTTTCTAGTGACTTTTCGAATCTAGTTACTTCAATGACCTTCAAAACAATCTAGTAACCTTTCTAGTGGCTTTTAAAATCTAGTTACTTCAATGGCCTTGACGAATATACTTCGATGCACGAGCGTGTGACCTTGAAGCGAAGGCGAAGGTGAGCATGGATGACCTTGAAGATAAACAATGAGCGACCTTGAGCGGGGACTTTGAAGAAACAGTGTTATCAACCTTTCCTACCACGCCACCTAGAAGAGGTGGCCTTGAAGCATAATGTTTCCAACCTTGAAATCTAGGGACTTTTCTGGTGACTTTTTCCAAATCTCGTGACAAATATAGTGACAAAAGTGAGTTAGGATCGGCCTAGTATATCTACTGTTATTGATTCCTTCAAACAAGTGTTAAGTGTGATACTTTCCATTGATTACTTGACGATGATCCTCCATTATTCCAAATATGTGATTATATGGTATGCATACTGTAAATGATTTTCTCCATTTTGCCTATCGAATTCTACTTATAATGGTTCTTCATTCTTTGGTGACTACCCCAAATGGCTTAATGCTTTACTATTGCTTGCCGTATAAGAAATATACTCTTAAGTGCAGACGTTATGCCTGTATTTCTGCAAACGTCCACTTTTGACCACCTAACGTATAACGAATTTCTACGAAAAGAAAGCTAGGATTGGTTAAGTTGCATGATTTTTATCATTTTCTTTTTGAGCTCAAACTTACCTTCTATATACAGAAAACTATCGTAGGTAACCGTAATCAGATCTTGACTTTGAATTAAGATGCGTATTTCTTCGGAAGATCCATGTTTAGAAGAACTTTTAAACCAATTGAAAAAGTATTTCTCTACAGATGTTAACCGCAATGAGAGTTGATGGCTATTTAATGACTTACTGTAGGGATGATGTCTTTTATACAAATTTTTTTAAAATAGAATTCGTCCTTAATTAATTCTCAGACCTATGTTCCTTCAATTCAGTACTGTGAAGGGTTCATTTTCACCCAAGTCTATTAATTCATTCCTTTGATTTGTCAAGGTAATTGTTATATTACTAATTACAACGGTGTTTACTTCTAAATATTGAGTATTGCTGGGAGTTTTATTTAGTGATAACCTGGTGAGACTGAAACGTCAATCTCATATAATACTTTTGCAGGTTTCTCGTTTCGATAAGATCTCTTTATTCTGTTGCACTCTACGTGTAGATTAGTGTATTAAAGTATTTGGATATCTAACGCAGACGTATGTAAAATATTTTTGTTCTAATATTTTGGACTCAAACCCTAGCACGCGAAGAATACCATTTTCTTTAGTAAAATAGATCTCAAATGAACTGTTTATCTCACATTTAAGTGTATTGTTGTTTGCCCTAATGATAAATGATAGTTTTTTTCTGTGGGTATCTTACATTTTAGATAATCGCCAATTTTATTTAACTCTTATGCACCATGTGGAATATCAATCGCTTGCCAATGAGATGGATTTGTTCTAAAATAAACATCCCCGGAAGTAGTTAATCATTTCGATAGGTAGTCGAAGATTATCGAAACTATTGTAATACCATACCTTTTTATTTCACTTTTTATAGCAAACCCAATCCGTGCCAGGCCGCTTCAACTATCTAAGCTAATAATTCCAGATTCATTTCTCCACGGTAATTTAGCCTTGCTATCTCTCATAAAATATCCCTAAAGTAGGGTACATTTTTGGTGTATTGCCTTAAATAAATATCTGTTAACGGTCTTTCGGGTAATCTATTCAGCTTTTTGGAAACGGTTTCAAGTATAACGCTCCAATTCCAGATTTGTATGATTTCAGACAAAGTGCGCTATCTTTATTATTCACAGAACCTATAGCGATAGATTCCATCATGCGATTATGGCGCAATGTCTCTTGCTGCAATTTTTTGACATTTATAGCTTCATTGACTACTTTAGCAATTCCCGATGCACCACCAGCTAAAGCACCGATTGCCGATAATCCTGAGAATAACAGAATAAGAAATGCTAAAACCCTTCTTGTTCAAGTGAGAGAATTACTCTAGGAACTGTTGTTTTTCTCTACACCCAAACTTTTTACCACACGTTCTATCGTTGAAAGCGCCGATTTTAGTGTGTCTATGAAATTTCCGTTAGTTTCAATTTTTTTAGCTATTGTTTTTCGTAAATTCAATAATTTTCCACCATTGTACAGGGTTCCCCATAATAGGCTACCCATTTTAATATTTGCATTAAATTTTTTAGTTAACAAAACAAACTATTGATTATACTAAATTACAGCTAACTCTTTGGGATTTATGATAACTTATAAATATTTGGCTAATTTAATTCTAACTTTTAAAAATCACGTCTTCTAAATGACCTCCACCAACCTCAACACATTTTTCAATATTAGATAAAAGTGGTTCATTACACGGCGTAGCAAACCTTCGTCTATTAGAACTGTCTCGACGTCCAAGGCTTCTTCAAATTTTTACAGAACCATTTTCAGCCAATGACGAACCCATAACTTAACAGTTTTACGATTTGGCGCGTGACCCTATTGTTGTTATTAAACTGACGCCGGAATCGTAATTCTTCTATCGAATTGCTTCTTATGTAAGTTTCTACCAAAACACACGTTGTTGGACTGAGTAATCCATGAAAGTTCAAACGGATGTTGAAATAATGTCTCAAAGCACAAATTAAATAATTATTGATGAAAACTAACAAAATTTCTAGTAAAGTGACGTTACACGAATTTAATTTATAACTTATTTTACAGGCGCCTACCGTTGTAATCTAATTAAATCCCAAAGACTACAGAAGATAATCCACATTGAGTACAACTTTATTGTGACTGTCTATTATAAAGTACTATTAAATGTTATGGCTATTCATTATGAATAACACAGTATAACATTGATATTGTAATATATACATTTATTGCAATAGAAGTTTAGTGTTCAGATATTACTCAATATTGCACCAATAGTACATGAATGTGAATTCGTCAAGCTTGGTAATTCTTAACTATGCTTGTAGATCCTTACGATTTAAGACATTCGACAGTGCTTCCGTATTCAAGTTTTATGCTCAATCTGATTCTTAAGCCAGGTTCATAAGCTGCGAATGCATCAAGTCGATTCATAGATTAAGTCACTAATCTTAGAAAAGTCACTAGTCGTTCCTAGACAGTTGCAGTACTGTTAAGCATTGATTAGATTTGAAACTAGATGTTAGCATCAAGTCATTGAAGTAAGCTGATTTTCAAGGTCTCATCTCAGACATTGTTTCAAGTTCAGTAACGATTGCTCTATAGATTATCTCAACATTAATCTACATTGAAATATACTCAACGTTCACATGTCTTACAGCTAAGATCAGTATCCAAGGTCATTAATCAAGTCTTTGAAATACAAGGTTTTTCAAGGTCAGTTCCGTCAAGTTTTCAAGGTCAAAATGTTAAATTTTTCAAGTAGCTCAATTCGGAGTTATTCATTGACGTATAGTTCCTCAATACGTGGTTTCCATGATTGTTTCAGATATACTGAATTTCTTATTAAGCATCTACATAGCAAAGTTGCATTGTCATTCGACCCATCAGATGAAGTTCATTAACATAGCTCAGTAAGTAGTTCGAGTTCCAAATGTAGTTTCTAACAGCTTTCTCCAAAAGTGCTTGATTTGACATTTGTAAGATCGCACGTCTGTAAACATGTCTCTGCAAAATCTAGTGACTTTTCAAGACAGTCCCTTAAAGCATAGATTGGAATCTTTTGAAAACAGTTAGCGTTTTCAAAGTCTTCCACTATTTGAACTATTGATTAACTAAGCATATCCGCCTTCAGAATAAACAGACATTTTGTCAAATATCAACTTAAAGCTTAATTCTAAATAAGCTTTGACAAATTCGGCGTACCATTAGAAGGACTAGTCTATCTTATAATTAGTCTCATCTAAATCAACTAGAGATACATAGTTCTCAGCAGATCAATTGGCTTATTGCTCACTTCAATGTTCTATCTTCAAATAAGCATCATTATCTAGAGTAAGACAACATTCCTGAGTAATCAATCATGAGTATTTTCATGGATACTGTACAAAGTCATGTTCAAAGTTCAAAACTTCTAAATACTAAAGATAATGCGACCATTAAAATTGTAAAAGTTCGTGAATTAAGTCCGTCAGGTTATTCAGAAAATCAATAAGTAAGCATGTATATGTACAACCTGTTGCAAAGCTCAGCTACAATGTATGTCTAACAGTATAGGTAACAATGCATTTCAAATGTCAATATATGAAACAAGGTATCGCATAGAATAGAATATTAAGCTGAAGTATCATATTTACCTAGTTTATAATGAGTATATCTAACTTGTATAGCCTGAATTGTGATTTAACAAATGGAAAATCAACAAGAGTATTCTAAAGTCGATCAATTCAGCATGTAAATCAGAATCTAGCAGCTATCAATCTATATGTGAATACAGACCATTTGAAAATTGTTTACTAAGGCGTTTGAAAGATTGAGCAGATAAATCATCATGAAATCTGAAGTTATGCAGGTATAACTGTTATGTACACAAGGTTAGATCTAATTGAATGTAATACTTTGTATTCATGCTCAAAATAGTGATTCATATCAAGAAAGAATGGAACACAGTAGTCATTCACTAAATAGAGTGATGTAACAGTAGTATGAAGTTATTTCAAACATAATTCACATATGAATTATCAGAATTATGCGTTGCAACATATGAATCAATAAAGCAATTGTTAGAGAATGGAATAACTTCATGAATTCAAAGTATCATGGTGCTTGTAGACAAATTATAAGACAGTAAGGAAACTGGAAGAATTATTATGTATTAAGAGATTTCAATAGCCTATAATTGAATTTATATTAATTAAGAATAAAACTGAAATTACGTAATTACTGCAATTCTTAATCAATGGATCTGAGTTGTTGAGTAAATGCAGACTGAAATGATACGTTAAATGAACTGATATTCTTAAATGCATCATTGTAGAAAGTAGTTTTTAAGAATCAATTCAGTTAAAGTGTCTACGCAAATACATGGAAGATTCTTTGGAGAATTGATATTCATTCCGATTTATTAAAAATAAATTTAATAATAAATTAAGTTTTGTTATTATCTATTAACTATTATATAATAAATTAGCAAATGTTTAGAAACGTTTTAAATTGTTCAATTCGAGTTTCTTCTTTGAAATACTCATAAAAGCGCTGAGGTAATACACTTAAAATCATCTATTTCCATCACTATATATTCACCATACTTGGTAGTAATTACAGCCACATCTATCGCTTTATACTCTTTAGATATCTCGAGTTCACACATTTGTAAGGGATTTGCAATAGGTGTTTTGATTTAAGCATGCTAATTCCATATTTAACAATTGCAAGTTGCTAACTGACTGATCTCAACATATCTCAATATGTGTATATAAGAAAAATGCGCCCCCTCCAGCTCACGAGATGATTCTAATTTTAAATTTCGAAGAATTGTAATATGATGAACAATAAAACTCGATCTTGAAAAGCTTGACTCAATTTATCCAATACAAGAACCATTTAACCTTGACTTATTTTTTAACGTGGACAACAACCTGTCATTCTTCATGTTTCCATGAACTGGTTCTGTGTTTAGATTTCTAAGAATTTTAATATGATACCCCTAGAGATCAATAAACTTTGACCTTGAAAATTAATTTCTAAGAATTATAATATTATACCCCAACAAGTGAATATACTTTGACCTTGAAGGATAATTTCTAAGAATTGTAATACCCCTGCAACACAATAAATTTTGATCTTAAAAATTGATTTTAATTGTAATGCGATGCAATTGCAGGTCAATTAACCTTGACCTTGAACATTGATTAAGAATTGTAATACGCTCTGGACGTCAATAAACTTTGAGCTTGAAAATTAACTTCTAAGAATTTTAATAACATTGATTCTAAGAATTAACACATGATCTGGAGTCAATTCAGCCAAGAACCAGAAGGTCAATGAACTTTGATTCTAAGAACTGCTTGAACAATGGAGCGGGACCTTGAATAACTTTGATTCTAAGAACTAACACATGACCTTGGCTCAATTTAGCCAAGAACCAAAAGCTCAGAGGTTGATTCTGAAAATTGCTAGAACAATGAGGCGTGACCTTGAAAACTAAAAACATTCACATGACCTTGCTAAAATTTCAATATCAAAGTGAGCCAGAATCCCCCACACATGAACTTGAAATTCAAAGAACTTGATCGAGAAATATCTAGGTCAAAGTGAATTAAAATCGGCCCTGTATATCTATTAACTTTGATCAAAATCTGCATCAGAATTATACTTGCATAAAAATCTGAACTTGGATCAGTAGTTTCATCAGAATTATAAGGACTTTAAATAAAATTTGGTATAGAACTAGAATACTAATTCGGATCTTAAACTGAATCTAGATTTGGATACGAGCAAGTATTGGAATTAAGTTAAATTTGAATTTAAATCTAAACTTAACTCACAATTTGAATGAGAGCTCGCGTGTGAGTCCAAAATTAAAGCTAAAAATATATTTGAAGCCGCATTTGAATGAAAAAGAGTCTGAATTCTAATCTGAGTTATATTTGGTTTGCGTTTAAATTAAGATTTTTGAAATTTAATCTTAATTCGAACTTGAATTTGAATAAGAATTTACATCAATTTCAAATTTAAATCAGAACTCTGATGTCGATTTGGATCATAATCCCCATGTGAATTGTAACTTACTGACTGATTTCGAATCAAGTTTGAATCCGAATTTACATATGCATGATAATCTGAATACAAATTGGAATCTGAATTGAGATTTAGGTTAAAATGGACCTGAATTCTCATAAAGTCTGAAACTAAATTTAGGTCTGCGTCTAAATGAAGATGATCCAGTGTATGAAATCCGAATTAAAATCTAAACCCTAGTCACAAATTGGCTCAGGGTTTAAATCTATGTTTGTGTGTAAATTTTATGCTAAATTTGAATCTGAATACAAATCTGATTTGAACTTCAGCTTGAATCAAAATCTGAAATTGGATCTGAGCCTGAATTTGAATTAAAATAAATTTGAATTTAAAGTTTTAAGTTTAAAGCTGAATGCGTATCTAAATTAAATCTGAATCTGCATTTGAATTAAGATCAAATCAAATTGAATATGAATTTCAAATTAAATTTGAATCGATATTTAAACCGTGGTTTGATATTGCATTGTCTGAATCTAAATATATATTTAACCCTCTACTTGGCCGGGCTGCCTTTTGGCAGGTCACAACTAAATCAAAGCGTCTCTCAATGTAAACATTATTTTCGTTTCAACCGGCTACCCAGCGTTTTGTCAGGAATCGTTCTACGCATAGTTGTAGTATGTTTGAACGCTCTCAGTGTTTTCGAGTAATATGTTCATTTATACTATCAAACTGGGTGTATATTAGTGTCTTATTGTTACAAAAATGTCTTCAATCAGAAAAGATGAATTTCTTCCTAAATAGAAAGATAAAAAGATGGAATGTGGAAAAGTTATCAGATGAGGAAATGCAGAAAATTATGGAACCACTTAGTGATGTCGAGTCGGAACCAGATATGGTTCCCAGAGGCGACTTCGGCGACGACGATAGTATAAAAGATCTAAACTTATCTGATAATGACCAGGAACAAATTGAGGAGTGCATCGATCTCATGCAAAGATCATCATCTACTGATTTCATTAGTAAAGTGGTAACTGAAAGTTTAAGTGTCAGTAGTCATCTTGAAGATGCAAAAGTAGTATCTAAATCAGTTGAAGATCCTCTTACTCAAATTCAATTGTTCCTTCAAGCCCAATCATCCTCATCATCTGAACATGGATTATTATCTGATAAAAGACCATAATCTGAAGCATAATTACCTCGAGAAGGGCCAACTGAAACTATGTATACTGAGCACCCACGTTTGAAAAGTCGACGTGTCAAGCAACCGCGTTCACCATTACTTGTAGAAGAACTAGCTAGACCAAATGTTCAACCAAATAACGGTGAATTTGTTGGATGCACTGTTGCGATTACTAAATCAAATGCATTTGAGAAAATTTTTTGGCGAAACAAAAATTTGCAAATTCATGTAATGAAGTGGCATTTAAAGGTGATGCGAGATTACCAGAAAGGTTTAATGAGTTGAAGACACCGTTTCAATGTTTCACGTATTTCTTTACTGATAAACTTCTGGAGGTAATAGCTGGTTTCATAAATTTGGGTGCTCGACAGAACGATGTAAATAGAAAGTTTACAGTGAGCAATGTAGATATCAGGATCTAAGTTTAGAAGAATACTAGGGTGGGCATTCGTTAGAGCCTATTCGAACAACAATTACATCAAAACGATTTTGCCAGATTCGCAAACACATCAGATTATATGATTTCTCTCTTATGAAAGACCGTACTCATAAAGAACATCATCCAATGTTCAAGCTCATACTAGTTCGACTAGTAATGTGGTTGTTTGGCCTTCACAAACAGTTCCAGACTTCAAAAATCACGTCGTCTATCTTGATAATTTTTACACGTCGCTAACTCTTTTGGTATATTTAAGAAGTGGTATTTATACTTAGACACAATCCATGCAAATCGGATAAACAATTGCAAGTTGCCAACAGATGACAAAATTTAAAGCAAGGAATGGGGCTATTCCAAAGAATATGTCGGAAATGCTCATAGTGTAAACATTGCCGCTTTGGTATGAAAAGACACTAAACATGTTCGGACGGAATTAACCTCCAGCTGAAATAATGGCAACTAATGATCGAAAAACAAAAAAAAATCATTGAACTTCATTGTCCACGTATTATCAAAGAGTGTAATTATCATATGGGAGGCGTGGATATTATGGATGGGTTGTTAGGGCGATACGATATTAGCTTCAAAACACAAAGTGCTTTGCTGAAATTATTTTATCATTTTATCGACATGGCAACTGTTAACGCTTATCTTCTCCACAGACGTATTCATAGATGCCCGTTATGATGATGTAGGGCACATGAATGAACAACTAGAACGAAAAATGGGTAAATTACTAGGTTGCAAATCGGAAACCCTAATGTATTGCGTAAAATGTAATGTAAATTTGTGCCTTTCGTCAACCAGAAGATGTTTCCAAACATGTCATAGTACGCCATAGTACTAGTTATTTCATCTTTTTTATTATCTTTGTTCCTATTTTGTAATGCAACACTAAAAACAAAGTTCAAGTATCTATATTTGGATTTCTTTCCTTACCCAGCCAACCTCCCTTTTGGCGGTACACCTCTTTTTTCTCACCTGGAGTGTAAATCTTATGTCGGATCCTGTACTCTAATTTCAATTTTAGTAAACTTGGCAACATTCGACGTGCCATTTCCCTTTTTAAATAAATTTGAGTAGATGATAACATTAAAAATTTCCGAGTTCTAAAAGAGGTCACATGTTTCTTTTTCTTTCTGGTTCTTCAAACAAGACAACGCCATTTTTGATAACGAAAAATTGCGTTGTTAGAAATAAAATAAATGGAGTGATGTTAACTTAACTTAACCTTCACATCATTCCCTTGCGGGGTAGGCAAAACAATCTCTGCCTCTTATTTATTTTTCATTCACAATCTTTCTCCATGCTTTCCTATCTCCGCATACCTCCTTAGCTTCCGCAAGATTCATACATTGTCACTGACGTGCCCTTTTATTTTTAAAACTCCTTATCTCTCTTTCCTTTATCATAGATTTTACTACATTCAGTCAAGTTTTACGCACGGCATTTATTTTTCTTTAATGTTTTTTGACATACCCATGTCTCACTTCCATACAGTACTGACGGGACGAATACGTCATTATAGATTGACCGTTTTCGGCTAGGCTCATGCTTTCATTTCTCATTATCGTCCACATACTTCCAATCACTTTCCTTCCAGCATTGACCCTTCGTCCAATCTCGCCCTCGATTGTACCATCTGCAGTAAACATTCTACCGAGATATACCAGCTCGTTCACTTGCTCCACAATTTCATCTTGCAGAGTATACACTATACTCTCCTTTCCACCTTGCCGATTAAACACCACAATTATATTTTTGGTCACGTTTACCTTCAGGTCCATGATCTCACAGACTGTATCAAACTTCCTCAGTCGTACATTTACGTCACCAACCATTACACCATTGGTATCGGTACATGCTTGTCTAACACATCTATCCATTATACCACGGTGACATCACACAGCCTTGTCGCACCCTTTGCCCAATATTAAAGTATTCACTCACACCTTCTGTCTCCCTAACACATGTCCGACTACCGTTGTATACTGCCCTTATTCCATTTATTAGACCTTCATTTACGCCATATTCATTTAATATTTCCCACAGCTTCTCCCTATTCACTCTGACAAACGCATAGTACAACTTCTTTTTACTCTTAAACACTTTTCGATTACCTGATGAAGAGCAACCATCTAATCGACACATCATCTACCTGGCATGAAGCCACCTTGCACATCCCAAATCTTAGTTTATGTAGTTTCTCTATCAATCAGTATTCTTCCAAATACTTTACCAGGCATGCTGAGCAAACTTATTCCTCTGTAGTTCTTAGAACCACTCTGGTTCCCCTTATTCTTATACAGTGGTACAATGATCGCGCTCTTCCAATCCTCGGCACTTTTCCACACATAAGGCATACATTGAATAATTCACACAATCTTCGTATAAGCTTTGCACTACCATACTTGAGCATTTCATCAGTGATTCCATCTACGCCTGCTCCCTTGGCGTTTTCAACCTTCCTACCGTTTTCCTGCCTCATTTATTCCAATATACTACTCAGTTTCATTCATCATTCCTTCTATATTCTCCTTACTTAACCCTTCAGTCTTACTTTCCTCACTACTGTACAGCTTTCCGAAATATTCTTGCCAGCCCTTCCTCACATCACAATCGTCCCATACTATTTCATTGCTAATATTCATCACTCTTGCAGCATACTCTTTTGGGCCACGTTTTGTATTTTTGACCCATTTCCAGAACAGTTTTTGTTTCCTCAAAATCATGCTGCATTGCTCTCCTTCCACAGCCATCACTTCCTCTTTACTTATTCTCACTGCCTCCTTCGCTTCTTTGTTTTATTAATCTGTACACCTCATACAATCGCTTCTTCTCAGTCCCATTTTTGGAGCAATCATTGACATGTACGCATTTTTTTCTTACGTACTGCCTTTTTACCGACTCATTCCACCAAGCATACTTTTCTGTCTACCCACAGTCGCTCTTCCACGTATCCGCACGGCACAATTGACAACAGAGTTTTTCAAGCTTATCCATGCAGTTTCAACGTCAGTGTCCTTTATTTGTTCGTTCCACACTGTTTCATTCACATTCAACTCTTTACTCACAGCATCTGCATATTTCATTGTCGCACCATTATCCACTAGTTTGTCAACCCTAATTCTGGACGTTCGCACTACGTTTGCTTTCCTTCTCCAGACCCACTTTTGCCCTAAACACACTCTCGATACAACCAAAAGTGGTCTGATCTGCGCATTACTTTTGTTTCTTTCACCAGGTTTCTAAGCCGTTCATCATACACTATCAAGTCTATCATACTTTTAGATTCACCTCTTTGCCATGCATGCATATTCACATTTTTATGTTTAAACCACCTATTTGATACAAACAGGCCTCGCTCCACATAGATGTTCACCAGGTGTTCACCATTCTCATTGACTCTTTGGTCTCCGAACGTTCCCAGAACGCGTTCACTATGTTCGCTCTGTACACCCACCCATCCGTTCATATCCCCACTATCATCACTCTTTTGTTTGGCTTACATACGTTCAACACGTTCTCTACTTCATTCCAGAAGTTCTCACTCTCCTGGTCTCATTCTCCATTCATAATATGCAATAAGAAAAATTCTTCGAAACTCCACTTTCATTCTAACCCATATTACCCAGGGAGATACTAGTTAGTACTGTTTAACACATCTTTTCGCTCTTTCACTTATGATCATCCCAACTCCTTTTGCGCCATGCACTTCAGTCTCAACTCCTGACCATAGTGCCAGGCTGCCAGCCTCCATCTCCACAGCATCCTTTCATTTGCGCTTTGTCTCCGATATACACAGAATATCAAGGTGTCTTTCGTACGTTACATTCGCAACTTCAAATTCTTTACCATGCATGCCTCTAACATTCTACCTACCGACTCGCCATTCATTCCTTGCACAGTACCGTCAGCTACGAGGCCTGTCTGTTTCGACCTTACCGCCCCTATAGCCAGGTCGATCCGAGGCAATTATATTGTTCTCTTGAGTAATACCATAGCGAGCAGATCGGTTACTGGCCAAATCGTGCCCCGGACGATGTAGCATTCCTACTAACGGTATCGTCCTACTGCCGGACAGTTATTTGTCTACTGTCACGACGTAATAGATAGATATAAAAATAAATCATATACTTGCTGTATGAATCTCAAAATGTACATATATACATGTATATTTTTTTTTACCTACCCTTCAATCACACCACGTTTCAACCATACTGCGCTATACGCGATCCCTGGCTCCGCGCCCCTCACCGTACTTCCTGTTATTTATTAGCGACCAAATGATTCAATTATTTATTTTTTTTAAGCTTTTCGAGTTATAGTTATTTCTTTCTAAATGGAGCGATGTTTGCTGTAATTTTATGAGGAATTTGCTTAATAAAGTTACAAACAGTGTTGTTACGGGATTTTTAATTCTCTACGCTTAAATAAACTACCACATATAGGTATGTATATATATATATATATATATATATATATATATATATATATATATATATATATATATATTGAAATGTAATTTATATTAATTTTATTTATATTTACTATATTCAATTGGGGATAATTTGGCGAGAAATCGAATAAGGGATAGGGATCAAGGCTTTTAATTATATTTACTTTGATTGCACCAAACTAGCTCAGGGATCTCAATTGGGGATAGAGTTCAGGGATTTAGTTGAAGATAAAAATTTTTTTAAAATAAGAAATATCCTATATGTAATTGAATTTAACGTATAAAATTTGCTCTGAATAGAATTTGCTTTCTAACGCATGCGTTAAAGAACTTAAGTGAAAAACAAGTAAAGCTGTCAAAGATGTCAAATAATTAAGAAAACTTTAATGTTTGGATCAAAATGAAAATTTAGAAAAGAAAAGAAAATTATTAGCTTCACAGGTGTTTACACAAGTAAATAATTGAAATTCTTAATTAATAACATATAACAAATATAAATTGCAGGGAAATACCAATAACAGGGTTATAAAATTTTTTTAAAACTCACATATACAGTCCTTCCTGTCGATTGAATGATGTCTTCAAACTTCAGCTGGAGGCAGGCGATGTTCACTCGGCTATTGTTGTTACTAATATCCAACTGCTATCTCGGATCTCGAAGACACCAACTTCCAAGCTCCAAGATGTTTTCTTTCCAAAAACGGCAACCTCCAAACACTTATTTACTATGGTAACTTTTTATTTAAAATGGTTTTAAATCTTTATGACTGATATCGTTTAAAATGTATTATTAAGTATCCAAGATTTTGTTAACACACTTTTATTTTAGTTACCGAAATATAATATTTATTTAAGAGGAATAGTCCGGAGAAATAAAACAAACTTTCACCAAATAAAAATGGAATTTAATTTGGTATATAAAGAATTATTTTAAATCGGAAAACACGAAAACAAATTTACACAAAATCGTGACATCAATTAATCGTACAGAATTATTTTATTAACAACGACAGGTATCGGTGACCGAACTATTTAATTTTAACCGATTGATATAAAAACAAGTGCTCTCGAAATTATTCGTAACGTAAACTTTCTTGACGATAATAAATTAGGTTATGTAAACTCAAATTTAGCAACACTGTTTTAACCTTTTCACTTTTTGAACAAATTCTAGAGAGAATGACTTCCTGAGCGCTTGCTTTTATAGGTTTCTGGTTGCTACAGAAATTTCAACTTTTACAGCCATATTGCAAAATTTACAATGAATGTGATTGGATAATCAAAATTAAGAATTGTACATAAATGGAATTTTGGCCGTAACTTTCTTATACATGGTCGGAAATGAAATTTAAAACGGAAATGAAAACTATGTGAAATTTCGAATAAAAGGACACCTAATAAGCAATAATTCCTACCACTAATAAACGAAACAACTTAATCTAATCAAAATAAGCTATTAACTATACACACTTACAAGCTACACTAAAATTACTTGCAAAATTGGAATTCTGAGGACAATTTACATAAGAAAACATATCTTTTATGTTGGAAACATTTAATTTAATGAAATTTTAAGCTTTTGTAAATTTGTCTAGAATTCACCTTAGATTTAGCAAAATTTTGCGGATAAAAACGCTGTATCCTTATAAAAACTTATTTATATTGTGAAAGAACATCTATTATTTGCTTTAAGAGCAAAAACTAAATCTAATAATGTGGAAAAAGTATAAAATTATGTGAAAAACCTAAAATTTACAACGTAACCATACTTAAATTTACATATGAAATAAATTCATATTAAAAATGTTTTAGCACTTAAAATGTTATGTTTAAGGTTTGTACAACTTGTCTTTATTGTTCTCACTACTTATTTGCAATGCATAATGTTATTTAGTCTTGCATTGAAAAAGTCTCATCGTCTAACACTCTTTTAGGATTTTTACACTATAAAATGTACGGCACTATAAATGTTTGTATGCCATAATGTTCTAAATGTCTTTCTTCTTGTGAATCATGTATTATAATTTTGTCACTAATTTGCTAACAAAAATGTGCGAAAATTGTCTATACTGTCCATATTATAACCCTTTTACTACATTTTGTATTTCCTGCTTTTAAAAACTAAACATACCTTATCCCTAACATAATCCTAACTACATAGTCCATGTTTTAACACCTGTGAAATGTCTACTTGCCAAATTACCTTTGAAAAATTGAATTTTATTGCAAAAATTGCACTACTAAAATGACTCTACGAAAATGGTTATATTTAACATCCTTGACAATTTTGGTAGCAACAAATTGCTTTTATGATGAAACCAAACTAAGCAAATGATATTCAGATCAATTTATACCAAATAAATTTATTTTAAACACATCGTGAACCAGATTTATGTAAAATTGTGTCTCGCACTTGTATCGAGCCAGAAATTACCCCTTTTTATGACCCAAATGTCATGTAAGCTGTCCGATACTTCTATTACCTCTTTCTAAACATCTCAAATTCCCCAATTTAAGAATGAAGATATTTTTGTACAAGAAAATATTAAGTTCTTTAATTGACCTACCTATTAAAATTAAATTTTGAAATAAGAATAACTCATAGAAGTATGAAAATTTTAGATTCATCTAGGCACTTCAATTTTCTGTACATATTTACTTGCTACGCTAGGTTCTTCATTTATCAACACCAAATTTTCTTGTATAATGTTTATAACTTCTTGCTTGTAACCAATGTGATTGATATCGAATTGCTCATCCTTTATAATTCTTTCCACCTTCAAATACTGGATATGCGGTTTATATAAATTTAATCTTTTATTGTAGGGCTGTACCCAGTTTAATTCATCTTTACCAATTCTTATCTTCATATATTGTGCATCGATAATCAATCTTAATTGCTTAATCATATCCATTCCGATTATTAACTCCATCTTTAAATTGTTAGTTATAAACCATTGTGTTTGAAAAATCTGTTCCCCTACCTTAGCTTCAGTATGTAGCATCCTATTTATAGTGCTAAGCTTCTTATCCGTAGCTGCCATAACTTCTATTTTGTTTATTCTGATGATCTCATCTTTAAATAAATCGTTATTCTCTACGATGATTTTCTCCTGTATTAATGAAATTTCTGATCCGGTATCAACTAATCCTAATAAATTTAAATTCTTAATTCTAATGTTAACGAAAGGTAATAAAATGTTTGCAGTTTCTGGTTCTAAATTTTGTTCAATTTCTAAAAATTCCGTAGGATGTTGGTAGTTTGTCTTTACATTGTTGACAAGGAAGCTCGTATTTAAAAATTTTGAACTGTGATCTTGTCAAAGTCCTTTTGTGTGTTCTGTTCTTCGTCTTGGGATGCATGTACGATGGCATTGACCAACTAATCCTTCCACAACTCGGTTCCTCCTTCTCTTCTCGTACCTGGATGTTATTCACTCTCCTATTCTGATCATCCACGATCTCTTGGTATGGCCTTCTATTTTCTTTTTGCATATCATTTCTACGATGATCCTTTCCTTCATTCTCTCTATTATTCTGATGCTCCCGTTCATTATCCTTGGCTTGATTGTTGTAATTAAATCTGTTCCTATCGTAGCCATTATTATATCCCCCTCTTCTTTGTTGGAAGTTGTTCCTCTCTCTTCCCGATCTATAATTGCTTTCCCTATTGTTGCCATTTTGGAAATACTCTCTACGATTGTCAGCACGATGATATTGATTTTGATAATCCCTCCTGTCGTTTCCATAATTCCTATTATAATTGTCTCTCCTATTTTCCTCTCTTTCGTGCCTGTAATTATATTCCCTTCTGTCATTTCCATAATTCCTAGGGTTAAATTCTCTCTTTTCGTAACTGTTCTGATGCTGTTCATACGCATCGTATCTTCTTAAAAATTGCAGTAGTGATGTTATATTATCTATATTTTGCAGAATAATGTTTTCTGCCACATTATTCTCCAGTTGCCTTGCTAAATATTGGACTATTTCTTGTTCATTCATCGGTGGTGTGAAGTATCTTGCTATTTGGTATTTCTTCATCACATAAATCTCCCTCGAAGTGCCATAGTTTTTGTCATACTTCGCCCTTGAAAATTCTTCCCTTATTACATTTTGTTGGACGTCACTCCAATATTGTTTGGTAAATAATTCCTTGAAGTGCTTATAATCGGTACATTGCTCTTGTACTAAATTGTACCATAGTTCGGCATTCCCTTTAAGCATCTTTCTTACCGAACGCATTCTTTGTTTATTGTCCTTAATGTCATTAAAATATTCTTCTATATTTTTCAAAAATAGCATTGGCGATTCTTGCTTCTTGCCTTCAAATTTGTATGGCATCTCTTGATTCCCCATGCAATTTTCCCAGCCTATTTGAAAATTTCGAGGTGTTTCTCGTTCTTTCAACTCTTCTAGGTCATGATCGTGCATTCTTAATTTATTGCAAATTTCCCCCATCTGTTTCTTGTTCTCATCCTTATTCTTATCCACCTGGAAACATATTTGTTCGTGAATGTCTTGAATCCTTCCTACTTTATCGTTTATTTCATGAGAAGCCTCTTCTCTTAGACGGGTTTCAGTTCTAATATTCTTGTCCAACTTTCCGATCTTGTCATCTGCCTCTTCCTTATTGTCGATAATCGTTCCCCATAACTTATCATTTTCTCGGTGCATATTATTGCTTAACTCTTCCTTCGTTTTCTCCATTTTATGCACTAACTTCTCTTTATCGTTCTCCCACTTATTTAGTTGTCTATCGATACTTTCTTGTAGCCGTCTCATATCCTCCTTCCTTTCTTCCTCTGCTTTTATTCTATTTTCTTCCGCTTCTTTCCTATTTTCTTCAAGCTTGTTGAATTTTCTATCAATATTTTCCTCAGCTTTTATTCTATTTTCTTCAAGCTTGTTGAATTTTCTATCAATATTTTCTTCTGCTTTCATCATGTCTTCCTTTCTACTTTCTTCCGCTTTCATCAGCATGGCGATTACCATGTCCACGTCTAAGCTTTTGCTTTCCCTAACTGGACTTCCCCCTTCTTGTTGTGCTTCAACATCCTTTTCAATATGTTCCATCTTTGTAACTAGATCCTGTTTTTTCTCTTTTACCTCAATATCTTTAGGTCCGTAAACTTTACCTGATCTAGTTACTCTACGATCTTGCATTCACTAATTGTAGTAACTAAATTTGCCCTTTTGTAAAAATTCTAACACTAATAAACACAATAAACAATAACTAATAACAAATAACAAATAACAATGAACGAAAAAATGAAAAAAAAACTAAATACCTATAAAAATTTTTTTGTGCTTTTTATATCAAAATCTTCAAACTAAATCGTGCCCACACGTTGCGGCGACAATAAATTGAGATGTTTATAATAATTTATTTATATTTACTATATTCAATTGGGGATAATTTGGCGAGAAATCGAATAAGGGATAGGGATCAAGGCTTTTAATTATATTTACTTTGATTGCACCAAACTAGCTCAGGGATCTCAATTGGGGATAGAGTTCAGGATTTAGTTGAAGATAAAATTTTTAAAAATAAGAAATATCCTATATGTAATTGAATTTAACGTATAAAATTTGCTCTGAATAGAATTTGCTTTCTAACGCATGCGTTAAAGAACTTAAGTGAAAAACAAGTAAAGCTGTCAAAAGATGTCAAATAATTAAGAAAACTTTAATGTTTGGATCAAAATGAAAATTTAGAAAAGAAAAGAAAATTATTAGCTTCACAGGTGTTTACACAAGTAAATAATTGAAATTCTTAATTAATAACATATAACAAATATAAATTGCAGGAAATACCAATAACAGGGTTATAAAATTTAAAACTCACATATACAGTCCTTCCTGTCGATTGAATGATGTCTTCAAACTTCAGCTGGAGGCAGGCAATGTTCACTCGGCTATTGTTGTTACTAATATCCAACTGCTATCTCGGATCTCGAAGACACCAACTTCCAAGCTTCAAGATGTTTTCTTTCCAAAACGGCAACCTCCAAACACTTATTTACTATGGTAACTTTTATTTAAAATGGTTTTAAATCTTTATGAGTGATATCGTTTAAAATGTATTATTAAGTATCCAAGATTTTATTTTAGTTACCGAAATATAATATTTATTTAAGAGGAATAGTCCGGAGAAATAAAACAAACTTTCACCAAATAAAAATGGAATTTAATTTGGTATATAAAGAATTATTTTAAATCGGAAAACACGAAAACAAATTTACACAAAATCGTGACATCAATTAATCGTACAGAATTATTTTATTAACAACGACAGGTATCGGTGACCGAACTATTTAATTTTAACCGATTGATATAAAAACAAGTGCTCTCGAAATTATTCGTAACGTAAACTTTCTCGACGATAATAAATTAGGTTATGTAAACACAAATTTAGCAACACTGTTTTAACCTTTTCACTTTTTGAACAAATTCTAGAGAGAGAATGACTTCCTGAGCGCTTGCTTTTATAGGTTTCTGGTTGCTACAGAAATTTCAACTTTTTTACAGCCATATTGCAAAATTTACAATGAATGTGATTGGATAATCAAAATTAAGAATTGTACATAAATGGAATTTTGGCCGTAACTTTCTTATACATGGTCGGAAATGAAATTTAAAAACGGAAATGAAAACTATGTGAAATTTCGAATAAAAGGACACCTAATAAGCAATAATTCCTACCACTAATAAACGAAACAACTTAATCTAATCAAAATAAGCTTTTAACTATATACACTTACAAGCTACACTAAAATTACTTGCAAAATTGGAATTCTGAGGACAATTTACATAAGAAAACGTATCTTTTATGTTGGAAACATTTAATTTAATGAAATTTTAAGCTTTTGTAAATTTGTCTAGAATTCACCTTAGATTTAGCAAAATTTTGCGGATAAAAACGCTGTATCCTTATAAAACTTATTTATATTGTGAAAGAACATCTATTATTTGCTTTAAGAGCAAAAACTAAATCTAATAATGTGGAAAAAGTATAAAATTATGTGAAAAACCTAAAATTTACAACGTAACCATACTTAAATTTAAATATGAAATAAATTCATATTAAAAAATGTTTTTAGCACTTAAAATGTTATGTTTAAGGTTTGTACAACTTGTCTTTATTGTTCTCACTACTTATTTGCAATGCATAATGTTATTCAGTCTTGCATTGAAAAAGTCTCATCGTCTAACACTTTTTTAGGATTTTTACACTATAAAATGTACGGCACTATAAATGTTTGTATGCCATAATGTTCTAAATGTCTTTCTTCTTGTGAATCATGTATTATAATTTTTGTCACTAATTCGCTAACAAAAATGTGTGCGAAAATTGTCTATACTGTCCATATTATAACCCTTTTACTACATTTTTGTATTTCCTGCTTTTAAAAACTAAACATACCTTATCCCTAACATAATCCTAACTACATAGTCCATGTTTAAACACCTGTGAAATGTCTACTTGCCAAATTACCTTTGAAAAATTGAATTTTATTGCAAAAATTGCACTACTAAAATGACTCTACGAAAATGGTTATATTTAACATCCTTGACAATTTTGGTAGCAACAAATTGCTTTTATGATGAAACCAAACTAAGCAAATGATATTCAGATCAATTTATACCAAATAAATTTATTTTAAACACATCGTGAACCAGATTTATGTAAAATTGTGTCTCGCACTTGTATCGAGCCAGAAATTACCCTTTTATGACCCAAATGTCATGTAAGCTGTCCGATACTTCTATTACCTCTTTCTAAACATCTCAATATATATATATATATATATATATATATATATATATATATATATATATATATATATCTGAAAACACCGTTAATTCGCGAATAGATTTTGAAAGTGTTTGTAACACGTATAAGTTCATATTACAAAATTAACTCTGCTATCTTAACAATATATTAGCAACTTCATAAATTATAACTGACGTAAACAAAATAAAAATTATTATTAATAAATCTCCTAATCTTTAAATTTGTTTTTAATAACCGTAACAATTATAATAATAAAATATAAAAATTACATTGTTACACCTGTATTTTATCAACGCAAATTGCAATTTACATAAAAAATGGTAGGTAATTAAATGAGCCTTAGTTAAAAAAAAATATTTTCTCTGTGGATTCCGAGTAAGAAACAATTACGCTTCGTCATTTTATTACAGTTCAACACATTAAAACCCTGTTCAGCCAATTTCGAATGCAACTGTAAAACATACACTGCAGGAGTATTTTATTATTGTTGTTCTCTTACCTCATCTATGAACTTTTGATCAATGTTTTTATTTTTGGGTAAGATTTTAGCAGTTCTGGAATGAGTGAAACTTTGGGTACAGGTTATTATAAGAGCTTCGTTATCATAATCAATTGCCACCACAGCAAACTTTAATCCATTCACACTTCCAGCTACAATTCAACTTTAGTGCAGAACTAAACACTCGATAACATTTACGTGAATAATGCTGAATATTTCTGTTTTCTTGCACCATAATAAAATTGTGTACATAAGGATTTGTACGACCGATCGTGTGTTTAAGATGATACTTGCCGTTAGACTCTGTAATCTCAACAGTTTGTCCTGGAATAGGTTCGAAGCCTGTCTACTTTCCTATGGTATTGTTGTACTTTCTTCAACCAAATACCATTTTCCCAACATCTACAAAATGGGCACGTAACTAAAACATTAATATCTAAATGCTGTTACTTTTCTTATATCAAAATTTTCGATTGATCCATCAAGAGGGCACAGTGATGGTTTGGGTTCTGGTACATCTACTTTTGGTGGACTGGTTGCTTGGATACTCGCTAAAAATGCAAATAAAGCAACAAACAAAAATGTTGAAACCATTTTAACGAATGATTCTGTTCAAATCTGGCGAACCTTTTAGAGTGTGCCATATAAGAGCTTATCACTTGTTAAGAAATCACCTAAAATGCAATCAATATTTTTTTAATATTTGTGATGATGACAAATGTTAACTAATGATTTTGATAGACTCGAAAGTTTAAAGTGACGTTTTTGATTTATTAACACTAGTGCATATTAAATAAAGCGGAATTGGTTATTTCTAAAGTGTTTGTACATGAAAAATCCATTACTACGAGGTCAACTGATATTGACATTTGCTATTGCATGTGTATCTTCGTTATAACCTAATTGAATTAATTTTGTGGTTTTAAAGCTAGAAATAGACGTGTGCCTAGAAAGTATATTATAGCTGTTGTTAGATATATTATCTCTTCATGTAAGTTTATGCTAGTATATTTAGAAAAAGGAGTATGTGTGAATGATCAAAATTGTGTCAGTGTTATCGTGTTTTATAATTTAATTGAGTATACGGTTAACGTTCGCATATATCCTTGTTTTCGAAATGGCGACAATTGGAAGGAAAACTTTTAGTATAAATAAATGCTGCAAATAACTTTTGCGCTACTGAAATCAAGGAAAATCCTCTTTTTAATTAACAATACCACTGCTCTGGTTTCTCTTCAGTTAGCGAATAAATCTTTCGTCTCTCATATAGTTGTGTGGTACAAAAGCGAGTTGACATAATATAAGCCAGAAGAGCGTAGCATAGGAATAAATTATACAGTACAGTGTTGGTAATGTATAAAACCGCAGAGTCTCCTCTCCAGGAAAGCTATACCCCTTACCTCCACGAGGTGAAAGGCGTGCAACGAGTCTATAAGTTCTTCGGGCAATAAGATCCTGCGTACGGCTAAAGGGGTTAACCCCAGTACTTGTGTCTCTCTCTCTGTCTCTATGGAGGCAGAGGAGACCTCCAAACGCTGTCGGGCTGAGCCCACTACCGAATCTTCCACCGAGGATCGACATCTGTCGGCGCTCTCCAACACTGCATTCGAAGCTGAAGCCCTCCGCTTTAAGTAACTGATCACTACTTCGAAGGATCCCCTTTCCAAGCTCGTTGACATGCTTGAGGCTATATTGAAATGGAGACCATATTTCGGGAAACTGTCATCAATTCCAAACTCCTTCAACAACAGGCCAGATTAAATGTTTCAGTGGATTCCATTAAATCCACCTTAGACGCCTTAATGTCCAAGAGTTCAATTATTCCCCAGGTCAGCAGACCTAGTTACTCCGATATATTTCATACGGTTCCTGACCTTATCAAAATCCGACCCGGAAAATCTGTAGCCACTGTCCCACGGTCCACCATCGTTGTGGTGCCTAAGACCGACGACATAAAGACCACAAACGAAACTAAAGACGCCCATATGAAGGTCGTTGATCCGAAGAAACTTAGCCTCCGCGTGGACAAGGTGACTAAAATCGGCAAGAATGCCGTTAAGACTAAATAGGGGAAGAGCGGCCTCTCCAAAAATTCCCCAGGACCTTCTAGAAAACGCCGGCCTCACTGCTAGATTACAGTATAAGGCCATGCCCATTATGGATGTGTCTGATGACCTCTCCTCGGAGCAGGCCATCTTTTCCTAGAATTTTGATTCTGCTCCTGAAACCACCGTAAAAGTGGCACGGAATTCCTGGAAAGTAATGTTTCTGTTTGGACCTCGAGACCGCAGGACATGTCATCGGATCCTGGAGTGCGACGCAGTCGTACGAGAGCTTCTTTGACGGGACGACGGGTATACGACGGGTGGGACGCCTGTCGTATGCAAGACCACATACATATACTCCGATGCTGTAAGCGCCAACGTTTCGCTCATACTGCCTCCGTCTGAAAGATCCCTCATGCGCAAATTGCATGAGGTTAGGTCAAAAATAAATCCTCCCCCTCGAACTGTTCTGCCTACGCTAAGCAAGTTGAGTCCAAGATCGTTAACAGCAATTATGGATAGTGGGGACTCGCGCAAGTGAATCTTAGAAATTCTCGTGTTGCGACCCTTGAGGCACTGGCTTCTCCTCCGACTACGACATTGACGTCCTACTGGTGTAAGAGCCATTCACAGTGTGTTCACCTAACGGGTATAAGGTTGTTGGAACCTCAGCACCTTACAACAAGATTTCCGCATGTTCTTCAATGCGGTTTCTATCGGCTACTAGCTCGAAACCCAAGGGAGTCGATACTTTAAGTCACTTGACTAACAAATGCACAGCTGTATCTTTGGTTACTGTTGGGAACACCTCACTGGCAATCGTCGGAGTTTATTGGCCACCAACTGCGAATGTTCGTATTCATTTAAAACATACCGACTACATATTGGATTGTAAGGTGCTAATTGTAGGCGAATTAAGTGCACTCCCTGATAGACCACATACGTATTTGAGCCATATCGGCGCGACGAACATCGATGTGCCCATTACTTCATTCTCTTTGGCGCGCAAGGTTATTGACTGGAAAGTCGTGGTGGATGAAATTGAGAGTGACCACTTACTGATAGGCTTTGATATACCCGTCGATAATCCAATTAAAAGTCCTTTACCTACTATCCTCGACTTCAAACACTTCGATCTGTGCAGTCTGCAAGCAATATATTCCCGTTTATTTTCCCCGTGACCCAATGTGCCACGATTCACATTCTGTAGACGCTGTCATTGGCAAGCTGTCAGAGCTGGTCCGGAATACGGGCCAGGTGTGCCTAAAAAGGATTATCCTTACTGCTTGAGCCGGTACCTCCGCCAGCAATAGCTGGTGCTATGAGAAGTTAAGAAGATTAAACAAGGTAGTCCGTATCACGTGGCGCCGTTACCAAAGAAACCCTGCATAGCTGAAAACTTAATGGCTCACCTCTTATAAGGGGGCATTAAAAAGATATAAACTGACAGTGATTAAAACAAGGTTTGGCTCATGGCAACGTTTCGTTGAGACCGGCCTGGCGGCGAACCCATGTGATGCGGTTTAGAGAATATTATTTCAGAAACAAGTTCCCGTTGGTCACTGTTCCAGTATTCGCGACGGTGGCAGTTACACTGTTTCCGAACATGAGACAATGAATGTTCTGTTAAACATCTTTTTCCCGACGACAATCCGACAACTGACGAATCCATACACACTACAATACGTTCCGTCTTGTTAATTTGAATCCCAGATAAGACTGCTTGCCTTAGCGCCAAAAATCCCTAAGAAAAAAGCTCCTGGAGTAGACGAAATTCATGGTACTCTCAAATTATTTAATTCTTGTAAAAAACTTGGGTATTTTCTGCAATTGGATGACTGGCAAACTAATAACAATTCTAAAACCCGGTAAAAAGGATCTCACGGACGTAAATTCGTATAGACCGCTAACGTTATTATTCGAATTTAGAAAGTTACTTAAAGGAGTGCTTCTCCAAAGACTGTACAGGAAATCCCTCCTGAACGTCTCTTCCATCCTAACCAGTACGGTTTTATCACCGGACGTAAGACTATCGGCTGTGTTTCCCGACTAATTACAAGTATTAAAACAAATATCCTCAGGTACAGGTTGGCAATTTTCGTCGACATTGCGAAGGCAATCAATACCGTGTGGTGGCCATCAATCATAAATGCTCTCGTTGTTAAGAGAGTACTTGACAATGCTACGCGCGTCATTTGTAGTTATCTAGCGGATCGCTCGATCCGCTACACTTCGAAGGCATCGCTGTTTTCCGTTAAGAAACCCCTTTCAAAAGGTTGCCCACAAGGATCGGTCCTAGGGCCGTGTTTATGGAATTTAGTCGTTGATTCTCTCTTCGGACCTCATGGACTGTTTTGCCTATGCGGATGACGTTGTCTACACTGACACCGCAGACAATAGGCGTGACCAGGAGGCTAGAGCTTTTTGTGCCTTACCCTACTAACGCTATGGGCGGGCAGCAATAAACTGCCTGTCTCAGGAGACAAGACAAAGTATATGGTTTTTTGTCGCAAAGTGCCCGAAATCCAACTTTGCATTTATTCAACCGGTCAGTCCGAAGACTTTTTGAGTTTAAGTATCTCCGACTGTACATATATGTCAAGATGTCATTCGTCAAGCATTGCTCACACATAGTCCAATCGAAAAAGGTAAAACTTAACTTCATCTACTATATTTATTTGGTTTTTATTTTCAACTACTGCAGTAATTCCTGCCAAACTATGTCTAACTACTACTTTCTTGAAAATTAACCATGCATAAATTAAAAGGTACGCACCAAACTCTTAACCAAGAGTCACTATACTATATCTGCCCTCACTCGTAATGCGCCGAGTACGCTTCTAACTTCGAACCAATCCCATAGCTCGATCTATCCTAAAATGTGTACGTCTTCACCGAGACAAGGCGGGGAGTTGGTGGGCCTCTTCCTTCGTTCCTTCCTTTCTTCTACAGTAAGTTTCGTAAGTAATGTACCTTGCTGAGCTAGACCATGGTGCAAACCTTTTTTAAGCCGAAATTTCTCTTGGTTGAAGTTGAAGTGAATCTGTTATTAATTTTTTCTAATTTGTAATAACATCTTTGTGCTTTCCACTTTCACAATGAAGGTGACGTAATGATCTTTTTTAATTTTTAGTTATCTCATGGGTTTGTCCTTTTAAAATAAGTTTTTGAGGCTTTGACAGTACTAACGATTTTATCTTGTTTTACATAAAATTTGTTAGCAATATTCATTAAGAAATTCAATATAATGTAAACATAAACCATCTCAACGATATATGGTTATGAGGAAACGTTACATCGTTTTGTTGATGTCAAGCTTAACCTCCGTTACCTTGATTTCATTTTGTGATTAATGGTCACGACTAGAAGGCAATGCAATACATATTTGGAAAAAAAAAGATTCAAATACGATAAACCGTTCTTCTATAATTACGTACACGGTCGATTTCTCTGTAAGACGGGCTTGCCGAATCAGACTGGAATTAGAATAATATACGGGTAATCTAATAATTAATTACTGATTCAAACTCAGGTATATACTATGAATCTAATCTAGTACTAATAATAAATGGTAAATGGTAATGCTCAGGAACTACTAAATGTGTATCAATAAGTTATATGTTTTATTCGAAAATGGTTGAATTTAAAAAGTCTTAAGTAACAATACTGACTACTACAATAAATTCAAAACAAAACATATTTCTCTACGAAACAGGTGCATCATA
>JARFJB010002539.1:460000-472500 GCA_036346205.1 Vesta saturnalis
AAACAGTATGAGCATCGCGAACATTAAGGTTTGTACCGGTTTTCGGTCAAATTGGACATGGCCGTCGACCGGTAAATGTCCCTTACTGTTCTTGATACTTAATAGTCCATTTTTTATTTACTTATAATACTTCAGTTATGCACATTGTCACGATAGTATTAGGAAATTTCACATTTTGGACCAATAGTTATTTTCGTAACTAGTGTGCTGTTTACACATTTCTTGGTGCGAGGCCTTTTTTTTGCCCGAGGCGTAGCCGAGAGATAAAGTACGAGGCCGAGCAATACAACAAATTTTGTTCGCAGCACGTGCGCTGCCCCTTTCTCGGTGCTCGGCCTTATATTTTATCCCTCGGTTACGCCTCTGGTAAAAAAGAACGGCGTCGCACCAAAAAATGTGTAAACAGCGCACTAGTTACCAAAATAACTATTAAAGATTATAACTCCATATAAACGTTACACCCTTTTTATTTACCTTATTTACAACACTTTACGTTCTTCAAATAGAAGTTATTCACAATAAGTCACAATAAGCGAGTACGGAAATTAAACTAATAACATTTCTTAACAAAAACGTTAACTTTGTTAAATTTCCGTAAATTTATTTTCTAAGGAAAAATCGATCCAGAGTTTTCCACGGATTTACACGTTTTAACATTATGAAAACCTTGTAAATGTTCGTGAGTGTGCGCGTGTAAGTTTGCGTGTGCGTGAGTTTGGGAGTGTGCTTGTGCGTGCGCGTGTGCTTGTGTATGTGCGTATGCTTTAGTGTATGTGTGTATGTGGGCGTATGAGTGGATGTGGCTGTGCGTGTGTATATGCGTGTGCGTTTTCGGGTGGTGTTTCATGTTCGTATTCGTGTGCGAGTTGCTGTGCTAATGCGTATGCGTGTGTGTATGTACGTGTGGGTGTGCATGTTTGTGTGCGTACACTTGTGCGTGTGGGTGTGCGTTTCTTGTGGGCGTGGGCATGTGCGCGTACGAATGTTTGTGAGTGTGCGCGTGAATATACTTATGCGCGTGCGTGGTATGTATGTTTGAGTGTGCGTATGAGTGTACATTTGTTTGTTTGAGTGCTTGTGTATGTACATACGTTTGTACTTGTGCGTGTACAGGTGTGTGCATGCGTGCGTATGTGTGTGTATCTGCGTGTGTGTATGTGTTTGTTTGTGTGTGTGTGTGTGTGTATGTGCGTGTGTGTATGTGTTTGTTTGTGTGTGTGTGTGTATGTGTGTGCGTGCGTGTATGCGTTGTGTGTGAGAGCGCGCGCACGTGTGTGCGTTTATACTTCACATAACTTACATACCAAGGATGTTCGTAAAGTTCAAACGTGAAAGCTTTGTTGTTATCTAGCAGAGGTAAGCCAAGAAATAATTCTACTGAACGTATTTAGAGCCTCTTCACTCCACTTAATCTTAAAATTAATTTACTGTAAATGTTTTATCGCTATTTGTAATCTCCTGTACAGAGCTGGTTTAAATACAACCACATTGTTTACGATACAACTGTGCTTAATGCAAAAAACGGTTTAAACATGCAGTAAGTGTTTAATTTATTACTAAGTGAGTAAATGTGGCAACGAGCCAGTTATTAAAAGAGTTAGGTTCTGATATAAAAAAAAATGTTAAATCTAAACAGATAAAGATGGAGGCGTTATTTCAAGCTGTTTTAGTTAATTAAGGACGAGATCTTGATCGTTGCTTTATTTACGGCATATGATTTTAAGTACAAGGTTTTACTGTTTATCTGAATACTAAACATAATTTTTTTTTGAATTTGTGGTTATCAATCCGCTACCTTGACCAATTGATATACCTTTCCGAAATTTTAGATCACTAAAAGATAAACAGTAAATACTTCAAGAAATGTAGTGGATACAGGACATGAAAATAATAGCCCAAATTGTTAAAATGGTAACTCAAATTCAAATACAATTTCTTAGTAATCACCTCAATTTAACCATTTACGAATGAAGTTATAATATGTGAAATATTACAAATAATTATAACGTAAGCTGATGTTTGCATGAGAAAATGTAAAAGTCTATTAAACTGCAAACACTCTCTTTACGACGTCTTAAAATAATTGCTAAAAATCTAAAAGTTCTCTTAAATTTGCGTGGATTTCTTCATTCAATATATTTGAACTCAAGAAGGTAAACAAATAATCGTCAATTGAATTGAAGGAGAACGTAAAGGTTTATCTAAAATAATAACAACGTTACTTAATATCATATCAACAAGTACTTATGTGACATATAATCAACCAAACTTTCCTTATTCACCTCGTACACTTTATGTATAACTACATTATTACCCAATGAACAATAAAAAAATCAAACATTTTTATTGACGTAATGCCTAGAAGTCGTTTTAAGTAACTTAATAACCGTTTTTGTATAATTCCCAAGATCAAGATACTCTTAACATTTATTATGTGCAAACAATTCTGTTAATTGGGACGCAATTTAATTTACTGAATATTTTTATACTTTATAAACTCCGAATTAAATATTTGAATTACGTTAAGCACATATCTTTAAGGTATATAGACTGTGAAACAAAAAAATATTATTAATTTTATTAAATACATGAATAAAAAGCTTACCTTGAGTAGGATTTGAACCTACGACATCTACTTTACTAGAGTAACGCTCTAAGCAATTGAGCTATCGAGATACTAGCGCCAATCAATGTAAGTTTTTTTCTACATACATAAAGATAAAACTTACTTCGATTGGAGCTTATATCTCGATAGCTCAGTAGGTTAGAGCGCTACTATAGCGAATCAAATGTCGTAGGTTCTAATCCCACTCGATGCAAACTTTTCATTTATATTTTTAAAAAAATTAGTAATAATTTTTAATTACATATTTACTTTGGAACTTGTTCGTTCATAACAAAGACAAAGAATCAAACTGTAAATTTTTTCGACTACTGTTTAGGTTGAACACTGAAATAATTATGCTAACTGGGTGATTTTTGTAATAAAGAAAAATTTTCTAACCACACTTAATACCTATATTAAACTACTGTCCTGGGTGAACTACCATAAAAAAGTCTGTTAAGCAAATCAAGAAACATAAATAGGTAGGTCACTGTACGTCCAAAGGAACCAACAACTCTTAATTGGTCAAGCAACTATCAGCTGATTATCCAGAATGCTCACGTGGACGACTAACTTGTGCTAATTGATTTTCCGCAAGGCCCGATTGTGCGGATAGACGGGCATAGATCTTATCGTCGATCGATATCGTAATCGCTACAGATCATCACCTTAATTCTGGTATCCACAAACTTTTAATAAGCAATTTCTTACGCAAAATGTAATCACTAGAATTTATTTAATATACTTTGTAGTCAGTTAAAATATATCTGGATAAAGGGTAAAGATTTATCAAGTTTCTTTTACAGTTACGCCCGATTTTATTCAAAACTGTCTATGACACTGTATTACAGAAATTGAAACGTTTCAATCAAATTTCTCAAAAAATTTTTGTCAAGGCACTGCACATAATAATTAATTAATTAGTTCCACCATGGGATTATATAATTCCAAACTACTACGTAGTTTGATAGTTCGCGGTTTGTCAAAAGGTAACCTTATGCTACCCAGAATGTAATTTTTAATTTTTAAGATTCGAACATTTAGTATGACACGCGACTAAATATCATGTCTTTAAACCACCAACACAGATAGCTCTTTTATGCCCATAATCACGTCATGAAATACGATGACGTTTCAGACCTCCAAATTTAAAAATGGTTCAGAAATTTGTTTAGGTATTGTGTCCTGCTCTCAAGTGATTGCATATTCTCATAACTTACAGTGCTACTGTTCTACGCTTAGACAATATAAAGACTGGTACCCAAACATGGTAAGTAACTAAGGCGTACGGTTACTACATTGAATTAATATTTTAACTAAAAATAAGTTTTTACGCCCTCAGATATTTTCATTCTATGTTCAAATACCATTAATAACAGCAACATACAATACATTAAAACATTGGTGGCGTGAACATTTGAAAAATACGCTTAACAAAATTTGTATTTACAAATACTCTCTTACGCGATACGTTACATATACCATGTGGTACGAAATAAGCATTATATTACCAAGTATTTTTACAATTACGCTACACCATCGTTGCTGTATAGATCGCAGTATGTTTACACACTTAGACATATTAACTAATCGATATATCACAGCTATTTGTTTAATGACCATTACGTTTATTTTCAGGAGAGACGGAGAAAATTCATTTCTTAATGTTACTCAGATATTATGGGACCACACATTTGGTGTTGGATGTGCACAGGTGTTATACGGGCATGGAAAACAAAAGGGATTGTATTTTTATTGCGCTTACGCTCCAGCAGGGAATATTATTGATTATCCAGTCTACGACACTGGTGTATCGGTGTTGTCGTTTTATCGAGTTCATTGTTTATTAACCAGTAGTAGATATCATCTTTGTAATACACCAGAATGGTTTTTAAAGGTGTACAGGAATTATAGAGCTCCCTTTGAGTTCTTGTGTGATGTGGGTTGTGATAAACTCTTTGCACTGACATAACAACTAAATATTGTAGAATCTAGTAAATTTAGATTAGCGTATGAAATATATTTAATGTTAAATATTATAGTTTTTTGCTTGACGTATACTGTTTATTTGATAATTATTGAAGTAACTCCATATAAGCTTGACACTAATGTTTGAAATGTTTATTTTCTCAAAATTATACATAATTTTTGGTCCAACCAAGTTATATATTAACTCAACGGTTGGTTTCGTTATTATACAGGTAAGTTATTTACATCTCTACATTGTCATATTTCATGTTTAAAGTTGTACATATATATTATTAGTCTAACTACATATTTTACAGTGAAAATGTAATCATTATTATAATACTTGCGATACTTGTGTTGCGTGTTTGTGTTTTGTTTATAACATGTATCATGTTGTAGCGCTTAACCAATCTCTAATTTTCTGTTTATAGGTAGATAGTAGGTGATCATTCACTATTTCCATAGGTATTGAGTTATATAGCATTGGAACCATACATCCTAATGTTCGTTTCCCGTACTTATTAAAATAAAATGGCACAGCGTATGTTGTCCTTCTGGTCTGGTAATTATGATCTAGTGGTATTAATAATAATAATAACAACAATAATAATAATAATAACCTTTATAGCTCAACAGAACATAAATATTCCAATTACAGGACAACGTGCAAAATATATGTATAAAAAAAGAATTATCTTATTATGTAAGTATGATCTACAATAGCATTTAATAATGGATATATCACAAAAAAGTAACTTATTATTTGAAAACATGACGTGTTAAGAAAAAAAATTAATTTAAGCAGAATAAAAAGAGACGCAACAAGTAAAAAGGAGAAAGTAGACAGTATTCTGAAAGTACAAGTGTATTATTTGCAATAATAGGTAACGAAAATACACAAAATTTTATATCGCATATTAACAAACAAAGCATATAAAAAGGAATAAATTAGTCAAAGCAAATCTCCCAAATCATGACAATATATTACAAAAAACATTCATCCCTGATAAAATTTCGCTATGATTGTTACACATTACATAACCTGGTGACTTCTGTATCAAATTTGTGTGAACTACACGAAGTTAGAGTGATAACTGCTTATTAACACAAGAAATACAAGAAAAACAAGAAACACAAGAAACACAAGAAACACAAGAAACACAAGAAACACAAGAAACACAAGAAACACAAGAAACACAAGAAACACAAGAAACACAAGAAACACAAGAAACACAAGAAACACAAGAAACACAAGAAACACAAGAAACACAAGAAACACAAGAAACACAAGAAACACAAGAAACACAAGAAACACAAGAAACACAAGAAACACAAGAAACACAAGAAACACAAGAAACACAAGAAACACAAGAAACACAAGAAACACAAGAAACACAAGAAACACAAGAAACACAAGAAACACAAGAAACACAAGAAACACAAGAAACACAAGAAAAACAAGAAACACAAGAAACACAAGAAACACACGAAACACAATAAACACAAAACACAAACACGAAACACAAGAAACACAAGAAACACAAGAAACACAGACACAGACACAAGAAACACAAGAAACAACAAGAACAAAAAACACAAGAAAAACAACAAACAAACAAAGAAAACACAAGAAACACAAGACAACAAGAAACACAAGAACACAAACACAAGAAACACAAAAACAAAAACAAAAACACAATAAACACAATAAACACAAGAAACACAAGAAACATAAGAAACACAGAAAACACAAGAAACACAAGAAACACAAGAAAAACAAGAAACACAAGAAACCCAAAAAACACAAGAAACACAAGAAAACCAAAAACACAGAAGAAAAGACACAGAAACACAAGAAACAACAAGAAACACAAGAAACACAAGAAACACAAGAAACACAAAAACACAAGAAACACAAGAAACAAGAAACACAAGAGAACACAAGAAAACACAAGAAACGAAGAACAAGAAACACAAGAAACACAAGAAACGACAGAAACACAAGAAACACAAGAGAAGACACGAAGAAACACGAAGAACGACGAGACGAAACACGACAGAAACGACAGAGAGACACAGAAACGACAAGAACACAGAGAAACACAAGAAGACACAGAAACACAAAAACACAAGGAGAGACGACAAGAACACAAGAAACGACAAGAAACGACAGAAACACAAGAACGACGACAAGGACGACGACGAAGAAACGACAGAAACGACAGAAACACAACGAAACGACAGAGAACACACAAGAAACGACAAGAAACGACGAAGAAACACAAGAAACGACAGAGAAGACACGAAGAAGACACAAGAGAACACAAGAAACGACAGAGAGAACGACAAGAAACGACGAGAAACACGAAGAAACACAGAAACGACAAGAAACACGAGAAATGACACGACGACGACACGAGAAGACACAAGAACGATCGACGAGAACACAAGAAACACAAAAAACAGAAACACGAAGAAGACACAGAGAGACACAAGAAACCACAAGAAACACAAGCAAACAAAGAAACATCAAGAAACACAAGAAGACACAAGAACACAAGAACACATAGAACACACCAGCAAACACAAGAAACACAAGACACACAAGGAACATAACGGACGAAGGACGGCGGCGTACGGACGACGACGACGACGACGACTGACGTACGACCGACGACCGAGACGACGGACGACGGACGACGGACGACGGACGATGACGACCGACACGACGACGACGACCGACGACGGACGACGGACGACGAGACGACGGACGACGGACGACGACGACGACGACGGACGACGGACGACGACGACGACGCGACGACGGACGACGACGACGACGGACGACGACGGACGACGGACGACGACGACGACGACGACGACGACGGACGACGAGACGACGACGACGACGGACGACGACGACAGACGACGAGACGACGGACGACGACGACGACGACGACGACGACGACGCGACGCACGACGACGCTACGACAGACGACCTGCAACGCCATACGCCAACGCCATGCGCCATACGCACGCACGCCATACGACAAACGCCTACGCCATACGCCAACCGCCATGCGCCATACGCCATACGCCCATACGCCATACGACAACACGCCTTACGCCATAGCCAGACCTATACGCCAACGCCTACGCCTTACGCTCATACGCTCTACGGTATACACATATGCATAAACTATAATCTATACACCGTACACCATACGCCAGACGCTATACGCCACACGCCATACGCCATACGCTCTACGCTCTACGGTATACACATAGCTATAAACTATAACGCCTTGCCCTATACGCTCATACGCTGATACACCATAGACACCGTACCCATACGCCATACCCATACGCTCTACGCCATCTACGTCACTATACACCATACGCCGTAACTAGCCATACGCCATACGCGATACGACAACACGCCATACGCCGCCATACGCCATGCGCCATACGCCCATACAAACGCCTATGCCCATACACCATATGCCATACACTATACAACGTACACCATACGCCATACGCTATACGCCATACGCTCTACGCCTTACGCTCTACGCTCTACGGTATACACTATATGCGATAAACTATAAGCTTACTATACGCTGTCCATACGCATGTACACCATACGCCATACGCCATACACCAACGCCATATTCCATACGCCATACGCCATACATAAACACATACGCATACGCCATACGCCATACGCCATACGACAAACGCCTTACGCCATACACCTTATGCCATACACTCGCCATACACCGTAACCATACCCACATACGCTATACGCCATACGCTCTATGCCTTACGCTCTACGCTCTACGGTATACACTATATGCTATAAACTATAAGCTGTACATCATACGCTGTACACCATACGCCATACGCATACACCATACGCGATACGCCATACACCAAACGCCATACGCTCACTACGCATACGCCATACATAATAGCATACGCCATATACACATACGTCCATACGCCATACGCCTACGACAGAACGTAACCTTAGCCTACGCCATACGCCGATACGCCATACCGCCATACAATGCGACCATGCGCCAGCGCCATACCCATACACCACATGCCATACGCTATACGCCATTAGCTCTACGCGTTACGCCTTTACGCTCTACGGTATACACTATATTCTATAAACTATAAGCTATACGTTATACGATGTACACCATACGCCATACACCATATGCCATACGCCATACACCATATGCCATACACTATACGCCATGCCCTCTACGCTCTACTCTTTACGCTATACACTATATGCTATAAACAATAAGCTATACGCCATACGTCATACAACATGCGCTCTACGCTATACGCCATTCGCTCTACGATCTACGCTATACACTATATGCTATAAACTATAACCTATACGCCATACACTGCACGATATACGCCATACGCCATACGAGATACGCCATACGCTATTCGCCACACGCCATACGCCATACGTCATACGCCATACGCCATACGCCATACGACAAACGCCATACGCTACACGCTATACGCCTTACGCCATACGCCATACGCCATACGCCATACGCCGTACGACGAACGCCATACGCTACACGCTATACGCCTTACTCCATACGCCATACGCCATACGCCATACGCCATACGCCATACGCCATACGACAAACGCCATGCGCCATACTTCATACGCAATACGCCATCCGCCATATGCAATGCGCCATGCGACATGCGCAATACGCCATACGCATACACCATACGCCATACGCCATACCCATACACCATATGCCATATGCTATACGCCATACGCGATATGCCATACGCTATACGCCATACTCTCTACGCCCTACGCTCTACGCTCTACGGTATACACGATATGCTGTAAACTATAAGCTATACGTCATACACTATACGCAATATGCCATACGCTATACGCTCTACGCACTGCGTTCTGTGCTCTATACTATACACTGCTGTAGGGTATAAGCTATTCGCTATACGCTATACGCTATACGTTAGACGCTATGCGCTATACGCTATACGCGATACTCTATACGTTATACGCTATACGCAATACGCCATACACTATACGCTATGCTCTATACGCTATACGCCATACACTATACGCTATGCGCTATACGCTATACACTATATGCTATACGCTATACGCTATATGCTATACGCTATACGATACACGCTACGCGCTGTACGCTATACGCTATACTCTATACGCTATACGCTATACGCTATACGCTATACGCTATACGCTATACGCTATACGCTATACGCTATACGCTATATGCTGTGCGCTATACGCTATACGCTATACGCTATACGCTATACGCTATACGCTATACGCTATACGCTATACGCTATACGCTATACGCTATACGCTATACGCTATACGCTATACGCTATACGCTATACGCTATACGCTATACGCTATACGCCAAACGCGAAACAGTAGTGTCAAAAACTTGTTTGGGGATGGCAAATACAAATACAAGGATATGTTGGTACTAGGATTTAAGTTACAAGTTTTAAGAAGTAGCCAAATGCATTTTCTAAGGATGCACCAGAAGTAAGGGTTAATCAAGCACCAAAACCTACGTTTAGGGATGACATACGCTTCCATGGACAAAAGTTTGAAGGTTGTTAATATGACAATTGACAACTAAAATAAAAATCCCTTCGGTACAGTTACAGGGTGAAACAACTTTCACATATAACAAGCTATGAAAATAAAAATAGTGCTTTATTCATGTAAGAATCCCAAAAATTAGCGGGATTATTTCATGTCCTGAAATATTAATTCTGATAAAATTTCAACTCAACTGGTTCGTTTATTTGCGAATTATGACGTAAATGACAATATATTGACAACTATTTATTTTCTTAAAAATTGTAATCATACATACGCGGGTACAGACGACATCAAATGTCGTAAATAGGGTTTGAAAAGTGTCACTTTAGTTCCAGTTGTTGTTCCTAACGTTGCCCACGCAACTTTCTTTATTAAGAAAAAATCGTTAGTTCTAAGCTTTTCTTATATCTCTGAAACCATTATTTCCTAGTGGTTAATGATTATATTTTTTTCTTTACACAACTGAAACTAATTACTTCACATGCATTCTCAAACCACATCCTGCATAAGCAATCTTACGTATCAGATGATATAAATGTCAGCTTCATCATTCAATCGATGGTAATTGTTTTCAGACTAAACGATGAGATACTTATACTTAATTTTGGTTTTGTGCATTTTGTTCATTCTACATAAATTTGGTATGTCTATTTTTTTCTTGAAAAGCTAGAAATGTAACTTGTGTAATTTATTTAAGGCATGGCATGCCAAGATGACTACGAATGTGATGATGACGAGTGTGATGATGGTTGGACAGCCTTGTGTGGTACTGACCTTACATGTGTTTGTTACGAAGAATAAGTTTGATGTATAATTAAATAACTGACAATAATAATTCGTTTTTATATAATTTAATAATTACGGCAGATTTAATAACAATAAACGTTAATTACATATAGCTGTCGAAGTTAAAAAGAGCATTGAACAAATTTATTGTGGTCCCAAATAACGTCCAACGAACATAATTCCTGCGGGCGATACGATGTAGTAAATGAATGGATGATCTACTACAAAGTCAATTGGTTCCTCTGGATTGTAGCCAGCTCCTACACCAGCAATTGCTAAAAATTTCCAATTAATTAACACAAATGCTCTTCACCTTACACTTACCAGCAGTTGCAGATGCGGCAATAGTTCCTTTCTCGTTAACCTCAATATAGTTTTTCTGAACGACTTCGCTTATATACAACGGTCTATCTGATATACCGTTTAGATCAGCGGAACTTTCAAAAAGATCGACGACTCCTAACTGAAATAACGTAATTAAGTGCAAGTTAATTTGCTTACTAACTTACCTTTTGTAAAAGAGGTTTCATTTTAATTTTGTTGTCCATTGTGAATTTTGGAAAAACGACATGTACTTTTTTGAATTCATATTTTTGGGCATTCAAGACTTCCTGAATATTGGTTTCTAATTGATTTAAACCATCTTTTTCATTAGGAAGAGCTATTACCATAGAAATGTCAGAACCGAGATAAGACATTTTCAAAAATTGAGCGTTAAGGCGACCACATTTGTGATACTCAAAAGTGTTGGTTTGCTCCATCATATCTATGGGATGAACCGCATTTTGTTTGCTGTAAAAATTTTTTTTAGAAGTCTCCGAATTGTGAAAGCGTTTAGCCCATGTTGCTTGAAAGAAAATAGCATTCAAAAGCACTGCTTTTGTATTGTCTTTCACGTCTTGAGTTGTTAGTAAGTCATTAATCTTGTGTTCGGTGTTATCTGAAGCCCACTTATTGATTTGATTTACAGATGCTTGTTTATTGGAAAAATCAACGGAGTCTACACTCGATTGAAAAATGTTTTGAGCAACTTTAGCAAATCCTTCTTTAAGAGTAACATCGTTATCAATGTACATTTTATTCACAATTTTCAGTGTAAAAGTCTTGTCACTTTGTATTTCTGGTATAACGGGCTGAATAATTTCATTAAGTTGAGATAAATTATTCGGAAGGGATGTAGCGCTTGCTAATTGTTGTGCTGTTTGGCCTTTAGCACCATTCAGTACCAATGCAAGAACAAGTTCTGATGAGAGTGGACAAACTAGAAAGTTATCAGAATTTTCATTGGCCAATTCCTGTAATAACAAAATGTCAATTTTTGGTAAGATTTTTTTTAAACACTTGCCTTGTATAGTTTAGCTGAAAAGGATGTTACACTTTCTTTAAACGCAACATCATCTCCGCTTACAGATATTGTGATCATGCCCAAAATTGCAACAATCAGAAGCTTCATGGTGAATCTGTAATTAGAATTTTACGGAATTA
>JARFJB010002539.1:477500-552500 GCA_036346205.1 Vesta saturnalis
TACGAACCTTGTGTTTGTATCAAAATGGTTAAAAGTACAATTACTATTGTTGCCTTGTACGTTGATGATTTTTTTTCTTTTTAACAATAACAGTGATGAGGTGGTATTGTTAAAAGCTGTTTTTCCGAGAATTGTAAACGTAAGAACTTAGATCAAGTCAAGAAATGTTTAGGTTTAATTATTACGATGGATAAGAGTAAGCAGGAATTAAGAATAAATGAAAAACATTAAGAAAGATTTGGGATGTGAGATGCTAAACCAATTTCAACTCCTATTGAACTTACATTAAAGTTAGAACAAAGGGAAATGCGATGTGGACATTCCCGTAGACGTCTCATAGGGTCTCTGATATTTTGGCAGTTAACTCAAGACCAGATATAGCTTCCTTTGTAAGCTACTTGAGTCAAATTAATACTTGTTACACAAATACCCATTTTCAGTATGCTAACAGAACTTTGAGGTATTTAAAGGAACTATAGATCAAAGTTTAGGTTTTAAAAGGAGTGATTTGGAAATTAAAGGATTTTGTGATGCAGATTGGTGAAATAATTTATGCTACCAGGAAGAGCAATGTCATGGTCTAAGAAGTAATCATCAGTAAGTTTGTCTAATACTGAAGCAAAGTATGTTCCTATTTGGCAAGTTACTAAGGAAGCTAAATTTTTTAAATGGTTCCTTAATAAAATTTTAGAAAATAATAAACCAGTTTTGTTGTACAATGACAGTCATAGTGCTTATAAATTAGTTTCAAACCCTGTATTTCATAATAGGACAAAGCACATACATGTAAAATATCGTTGTATAAGAGAGGCAGTAGAGAGAAAGGATATGTTTTTACAATCCATTTCAACAAATGAAATGCCTGCTGATATTTTTACGAAAGGTGTGCCTGGATTCAAACACAAATACTTTGTAAACTGTTTGGGATATGAATAATTTTGAATAAAATACTTGCAGAAGTTTCATTATGTTTTTATTCCACTGGATTAAGTGGGACTGTTGGAATATATTTAATCCGGTTTCAATATGTAAGGCGGTATCTGTTGTGAGAAACACTCTGTAGATTAGTTGTTCAGTCTTAGCAAGAGGTGGCACCATTGATATTAAATCTGTATTTTTATTTTTAAGTTTTTTTTAAACATATATAATGGCGTCGGCCTTAAGTTTTTTTGTTGTAACGTTAATGTATGTTTTTGTAATTTACTTCCATTTGGATACTTTAATAGATATGTTAAGAAACAGGGCGTCTTCATCTCCGATGTCATAGCCATTAATTCACGGAACATTTTACGAAAATTTTTAGGTTGGCAAACCTTGATCCGGAAGTATGTCTTGCTTGTCACTCTTACAAAATGTGTCAAAAACAGAATGCGACCGTATTTTTGGAAATTTCGCGTATTCCAGGGGGTGTACATGCAAGATTATTCTGAATATCTTCCATTTTCGTGTTTTGTGATAGAATTTGGATAAATAAAAAAGCGACTAGATCAAATTTTCACTCTGAAAATTAAGACATTACCAACCTGCATAAAAATCCCTAAATCAAAAGTTTGTTTAAAAACGGCATAAACAGGGCAAATTACAAAAAATATCACGAAAAACGTGTTTCATAAGAACTTGAAGCACTCATTCTTTAAAAAACTCGTTCTTTTAAACTTGAAAAACTCGTTCTTTTAAACTTGAATTCGTGCTTCAAGACTGGTCTTATGAAACTTCTTTAATATACTATTCGGATACAGTGTTCTGTATTACATGTTTATCAAATTGACATGGAATTATTATTCAATTCCCACAAATTAGAAGTTATCTATGTTTTGTAACGCCATTTTGTGGTATAATGTTAAAAATCATTTTCAATTTCTGGCAGAAAATATGCGTCAATTTAAACAAATTCTAAAATATATCCATCTTCCTACAACCAAAATATTTAATACAAATGGATACAGATATAAAGGTTTTCATTTTCTTGTATCAAGTAGCTGAACCCAAACATCAAAATCAAAAGCATTAAACAAGTCTTCCATGTCTATGTACCAGTGATAGCATGCAAACCTTTATTGAGCTAAAAAATGGCTTATTTCTATTCTACCAAGCGGTATACGAATGTGCGTCTTCGCATCTGATTGATTTTAAGCCTGGCTTAAAAATTTGAATTATTTTTGCAAATACCAACTATTTACGTTGAGCTTTGCACTAAAAGGTTTAAATCTAAATACTTATAATGGTTAGGGGATATAAGGCTTTTGATAAAAACGAGCACCAAGGAAAATCTGTAAAAACATTGGTATCTGCTTAAGTTTCAGACTTTTAGATTTGATTTTTTCGCGGAAAAAAAGAGACAAGCAATACTTCCACCTTACCAGAGACCTGGCTGTAACCGTGTGGGTAGATGGGTATAAAAATTAACAAAGAGAGATATGAAAGAACGAAATAAATAGCGGGCGGATGCGTGGGGTCTCTGACCTAACCACACCCTCCTCCTCCAGAGTTGCCCCGGAAAATACTTTGAGCAATGTCCAGCCAGGACCATCTTTAACTTAATGAACTCCTTCCCAAAAATCAATTTGGCTTCCGTCCCAACCTAACGTGCCACGATCACTTGTTGAAGCTGCTTACAGAAACCACCAGAGCATTTAATCACAAGCAATGCAATCTGGCTGTGTTTCTGGATATTAAGCAAGCATGTCTGGCACGCCGGCCTCCTACACAAGATCCGCAACCTCAACGTACCCGGCCCCTTCTCCAAACTTCTACTTTCGTACCTAACTAATGAGTCAGTTCGAGTCAAAGTAAGAAATACCAATACCACCAAAACCCCAGAAATCCTCTTCCGACATCCTAACTACACCGAAGATAAATTCCAAAGCTAGCCGACAGTAATGTATCCCTCACCCTAAATCAGGAAAGACTCCCACTCCAACGCGAAGTCACCTAATTAGGAATTCTTTTCACTAAAACCCATAATTCGCTCCCCGACGTACAAGGAACACTTAACCGGATAAGAAACCGAGCAAATCCGCTAGGCGCTCTCCAGGGTAGAATCAGAGGTTGTTACTTCATAACACTACAACATACATACGCCCTGTTATGGATTTCCGAGCACCCATATGTACCAACATAAACCCCAACCACCTCTCTTCTACCGCTTCCTGTGAACGCCGAATACTCAGATGCATACACAGGTTATCTTTCAGGTACCCTAGCGACCTCACAATACAACACGCAAACATACCACTCATCACACACAGAACACAGACATTACAAAGAACACAAAAGAATTTTCGACGACACAATCCCAACCAATTACCGTTTTCCTCAATTCCTACAACTCCTTGACGACCTCCCCTAGACAGTATTCGATATGCCCTCCGCATCCCCCCGTCTATTTGATGACAACCTCGCAAGATACCGGCAAACGATAACCACACGCAGTACGCTACACCCAGCTAACATACACTCCTAAACCGATAACTGAAATATTCAAATAAATTCTAAATTAGTTTTCCTTTTTTTAACACCAAGAATAACACAGCTCATGATTGTAAACTATACTATTACACAAAACAGCACAACACCTACAAGAAAAGAATGGCCAGGGCTGAACAGTCTACGAATAAGATCTGCATAAGCTAAAATATGTAAGTAACTACAGACCATAAGCATGAGCATACTAACAAAAAAAGGCCCGTATAATTTTAAGCGCCCGTAAAAGTGTCAAACATTCAGCTACCGCCCTGTACGTATAATTTTGAATACTCAGAAGAGATTCAATATGCAGAGGGATAAAAAACTGGTTCATAAGTATAATGGGATGGACGGCAATAGATTATAAAGTTAGGGAGTGAAAATCTGTCGCGAAAGAAAGAAGATGATAAAAAGTTGATAAAAAGCGACAGATATGTTAAAACCGTTGGAAGCTCGATATTACCTTTTTTTCGCAAAACCAGTACTTTACTTACTTCGCGTATAAGGCAGTAAGTTAAAATCTCTTTCCCATACGAACGTCATACTATTCTCTTCTCCATTTTGAAGGGAAACAAAATTTACTTGAACATGTTTATTTATTAGTGTGAAATTATAAAACGATAACTTACAGAAAGTAGTGATGCATTTAAACATATGAAATATGTAAATAAATATCTTAAACCAGTATTTCTCAAATGAAGTTCTATTGAACATTTATGCAACTCTTATGATATATATAATGAAAGTTACCAAGATGAGAAGTAAATTTGAGAGTACCAAAAAATATTGTCAATTATGTAATTAATGAAGGTAATACTTATTTATGTAACTACGATAAATAGTTACCCGAATGTGAATCTGTCTTTACTTCGAGTGAGAAGATAGAGATATGTGTAATAATTCTGGCTCATAACAGTGAAAATATATATATATATATATATGTATATATATACCGGGTGTCTAGAATCTACCCACGTCCTGTGGCCATCTTTGTTATTATAAGAGATACAGAGTCGGTTAAATTAGCAAAGTTGGGCAGAATTGCATGATAATTCAAATACCGATAAGAAAATTCAACATTGTTGCCAACTTTCTAAGATATCTGAAAATAACTAAAAATCGTCCAAATATTCAATCGGTTATATTTTTTTTAATATTCAAAATACGAAAAAGTTATAAGAGAGACTTTTGATAGCCATTTTTACGCAAAATGGGAAAATGCGAATAAAATTTTTAGTTATTCTTTACTACAATTTTATAGTTGGTTTATACGTTTCTCAAACTGTTATATTAATAGCAGGCTGATGTTTATGTTTGAATTTTTCAAATTTGACAAAATTGTTTACTACATCTTTAACAATTTTTAACAAACATTACTACTGACGAAGATAACTGTAAGTGTTATCGAAACGTTTAGATTCTATAATTTAAAGTACATCATTAAAAATCCCAAAAAGATAAGTATTTTATTAAAATTATTTTGTTTCAAAATAACGTGGACTTCATCTCTGAGACCGGTGTTTTTGAGTTTTCTGGAAGAAGATCTTATTGTAGGGAGTTATTTTGACGCATCGTATATATGCAGTATTTTGCTAAGGTATGGAACGTGTTTTGAATGTAAATGAAGTGAGTTTACGCGAAAAAAAATTTGTTTGTGTATGTAGAATGTAAATCTGTGTAAATGAAATACCACTAGAGTTTAATGGAGCACTAGTTGTTACATGGAAGAATATTTTAATGTTTTAGAAAGATTTTTATGTTCAAAGCATTAAATTTGGTTGAGAAATAATGTATTGAGAAAATTGGTACTGGGACGGCACTAGTAAGGGACTACTGGTCTTTTGCTACTGTATATAATGTAAAGAATTTGGTGTAAAGAAATTATTGTAGATGTATGAATGAGTGAGTTTATAATATATTGATATTGTATTAACGTGCAGTAAGGAATATGTATGCATATATTTGTTTGTAGAAATTTTGTAATATTGTTCAATAATGGAACATTTGATGCTTGTTCAAAATGAAGTTGTTAGAATGTGATTGAGTTGCTTAAATTGTGCGGCAATAGGGATCGCCCACATGCCAAATTTCCGCAGAAAGATGAGGGATGGTCTGGATAATGTACAGAGTGAATGTAATTGCAATTAGTGGATTTTTCAGAGATTATTAAACGAATTTACGAAGAAATTCAAGAAGGCTGCGTTGTTCTTAGTTTAGTTTGCGGTGGTTCCGTTTCAGACTTCCGCTCGTCTAAGGAACGCGTGTGATCTCGATTGTGATAGGTGAATTTTGATGTTAACACGAAAGTTTTGATATTATGGCGGGCAGAAGGTATATAAGGGAGGACGTAAAAGGGGATAGGGAGTTCAGATAGTTCGAGCAGAGCTGAAAGATCCGCATAAGGACGATTAGAATATATATATATATATATATATATATATATATATATATATATATATATATATATATATATATATATGTGTGAGAATAGTGTGTGTGTGTGTGTGTGTGTGTGTGATGTGTTTAACGAAATAACCCATAAGATAAATCATATATATATATATATATATATATATATATATATATATATATATATATATATATATGTATATATAGACATTCATAAATAAATAGTTTAATTGTTAGTTGAAGGAAAAATAGTGATTTCCTTCAAGAAATTTAAAAAGTGCGAAAGCAGATTTGAAAATAACACAGCAACCCAGAAGTAACCCTTAACCGAACTAAAAGTTTGTAAATTTAGCTAAGACATCGGTGATCATGTTGACATTGAATTAAGTACATGTGTACTCTGGATAATAACATCAAATCACTTGCACAAAGCAAATAGGAATTTCATTATACAAGTGGAAGTAAACATTATTTATTGTGTTAAACGTTTATGTGAAGGGTAAATCTTAAAGTAAAGTAAAGAATTGAAATACGATTGGAACGACATACATATATGCGAGTGCATTAACGATACGGCTGTCTTCTGTGTTTTGTGTCAAATTGTATTTGTGCCAGCCGAGCTGGCCTGAGTAAATTTACCTAACAGGTTACATCTATTGATAATTGAAATTAATATTTAAATATATTTTTGAGTTTAATGATTCATTTAAAATTGCGTAATGAGCCAGATTGATTAAAAATTTGTTTCAACTGTTTGGAATTATTTTACAGTCAACCAAATACAGAACACTACTGACAAAATATTTTTATTACGTATAAATTACAGATTTAAAGTATTAAAATTTAAACCTATTGGTGAATGTCTAAATACGATTTTTAAAGATAAAGTATTAATAAAATATAAACATATTACTTATGATGAAAACACTGATCGTTCTATTTTAAATTTTGTTCAGCAACTAACGAATACTTTGGTGATTTAGAAATTACTTAACCGACCTTTTTTTTATTTTGATTCTCTTCTAAATTGAGTAATGTTTATTTAATTCGGAGTTTGGTAACAAAAATATAGATTTACATGTATACGAGGGATACTTAAAAAGTACTCAAATTAACGTGTTATGATTTGAAATTTTCATATATACTGAGTGTGTGTTCAATAAGTTTACGACAACCTGTGTATTTGAAATTCTCTTGAGTTTTTGGATAAATTTCTTTCGAAGTATGATTGACTTTCAGTGGTGATTGGTTTTACTGAGCAGGCTGCAATCCTGTCTTCCACAGACAAATAGGATTAATTTAACATCCTGCTTAAGACTATTTTAGCAAAATTTGGGATTGTGGTGGAGCATAGAGACATTTTATCCTGGACTGAGCATTGCGAGTTCTAGATTTATGGTAAGTGTAAGGTGTTTTATACCACTTTTCAATCATTTTACTCCTTATCTCGATCCCGTCCATTTCCATTGAAGCTGGCTCGGCAACCCGCTTACTTCGGTAAGCCTGAATGACGCCTAGTACGGTTTGGACGTGTAACAAAATACGTGAAATTACCAAAAATACGGTGTGAAGTTGCTCACAGCAAAGTTTTCCACTGGACGCATCCTGTTTTTGATGCATTTTGTAAGAGTGGCATGCATATGACATAATTCAGGATCAAGGTTTGCCAACCAAAAAATTTTCGTAAAATCTTCTGTTAATTAATGGCTATAATGACAGCGAAAATGATAACGTCGCGTTTCTTATTATGTCTCTTAAAAATCAAAATGGAAGTAAATTACCGTGTATATGTATAAAACATAAAAAAAGAATACATCATTTAACCTAAAAGACAAATACGTTATTATATAAAATTGGGTTACTTTATAAAATTCTTTTTTTGTTTCTTTTGGGTTTATTGCTTTCTTACGCAAAACTGTGATACAAAAACTTATCTATAATTTAATGATCGTCATTCTCAAAATATTTCTTCGATAACGTACCTTTAAATTTGAAAAAGCTTTAGAATCGAACTATTTGGTTGAAAACTCGATATCTGGTAATTCAGAAATATCTGCAATATATGTTTCTCTCATCAGAATGTAAAAATTCCATAACCTTTAAAATCAAGGCCTGAGGTTTCATAATATTAACAAGTTTTATTTTGTTATTATTTAATAGGTATCATCGGACGCTCAACTATTTATATAAAACAATAAATAATTATGCAATCATCAAGGTAAAAATTAATTAGAAAATTTTTTGCCGAAACAGAAATCCAATGAAATGAGCTAATTTGTCGTCATGTGATTAAAATAGGACAGTAACGTTAAAATTACAATTGGTCGCTAGGAAAATTCCTGACAGATTAAAGTTTAATTATGTAAAATGCCGCGTTTAATAAAAAAAATTAAATATGTAAAAATCAAGTGTTAATAACAAATATACTGTGTATGAAAATCTAATTGCAAAAAAATTTCCTAGAAATACGAAATAATTTTATAACAACTCCCTCAAGCATGTTGCTATTAGGTAAGATCTCCCTGCCCTAGGCATCGGGATGTTACCGTAACAACATGCTTTCGGAAACCCTAAATGATTTCGTATCTATCTTTGTCCTTGCGATATTACTACTGATTATTGCACTTACACGACATACGTCAAATTTTGGCCAATGTGTCAGATTTTCTGTTGCACCGCCAACCAAATCGAATTATGTGGCCTAAATTGTAAAATTAAAGCCAAATAAAGTGGCGCGCACGCCATCATTGACGTATTTCCATATGGCTGCGTTTCCGTCCCAAATTGTATAATAAAATTTGTAAAAAAAAAACAATTCTAAAGGTAATGCAATTAATATCATACTTTTGAGATAAAATAATGCATCTGCTTGTTTTTATTGGGTTTAGACGCCTCTCAATGTAAATTTTGTGATAAAATTTTAATCAACAGGCCAGCAAGTAACGACTTAAACCTAGTCACTGTCAGAGATGGTGCTGTGTTGCCGTCTTTTATTCATCGATTTATCGATTTATCGATATTTTGAGGTTACGGATGACAGTATTCTGACAGGCATATTTGATTGATTTTTGTCGTTAACAGTTTATAATAGTGAGATCTGTATTTTCATTCTTCGATTGCCAAAATGCCCAAGCAAATGGATAGTCAATACAAAGAACTAGTGGCATCATTAATTAGCTATTTCGAGCAAGAAAGGAATAATAATGGGCCTCTGTTGCCCTTAAATGCCATTCGAGAGGTAAAATTTGATAGTACATATAAAATAATTGTATTGTAAGCGTATTTTATTGCAGCTTGTAAGTGCTTCTCTAAACGTCAGTTTAAGGATAGTAAGCAGGATCTCTCAAGCAGAGAAAAACAATGAGAAGTTAAAGTCGTCAAAGAAAGATCGTTGCCGTTCTAAGCGAGTTACAAACACAGGAACATTAAATACAAGCGGTATTCGTGATACTATTTATAATATGTACCAAAGAAGTAAGAAATAATGGCTAATGTACATTTTACAATTGTCTTTTATAAAATTTAATGTATTATTATATTTATCATTAAACACATTAATAAAATAGAATATTAAAAAATAACGTTAGTTTGGAAAATCTGGAAACCTGGAACTGTGGCAGGATCTCTAACAAACAAAATATACCCACGTACTACACAATATGTCACACATGTGTTCGAAAATGCCTCCTTAAGAAGACCCGGTCCTGTAAACGTGGCCCCAAAAATCCTTTTTTGAAACGGTTTAAGATACCGAAATGAAATTTAGATCACAAATACTTTTGATTAGGTCATAAAAGATAGTGTTGACCAATTTTTAATGTTTTGCACAAGAGCGTTACCAGGGCTATGGGGATGTTTTTCATTTTTTGGGCAAAAATAATATTTCTTGATCAATTTGCCACAAAAAAGGTACTCTTGTTGAAAGTCAAAAAAATTACTGGTTTTGGAGTTATTTGAGGTACTTACGTAAAACAAGAAAATAAAAGAAATATTGAGTTAATTTGATTTACTAAAATTAAGTAGGCTTAGACTGCAGACATTTAATGTAAAACCGGTACCTACTTATTCAATTTGTTTTTCTGTTTGTTTTGTGTTATTCGTTTTTTTTAAATTATTTCCTTTGTCTGTTCTGTGTTAATCTCATACAATTAAAACCTTTTTTTAAGCTCTAAATAATTTACAATATTTTTTTCCTCATAGTAGTTTCTGAAACAATCATTATTCCCTGAGGTAGTTCGTTCTCACACATGAAAATTATTGTTTCGTTTTAAAATAACTTATTAATTCGGTCAGCATTACTTGCTAATACCTAAAATAACTCCAAAACCAGTAATTTTTTGTAATAAGTGACACTCCTATACAAAATATCAAAAATTTTTCAACACTATCTTTTATGACATAATCAAAGGTATTTGTGGTCTAAAATTCATTTATGTATCTTAAACCGTTTCAGAGATAATTAAAAAAAAAGAATTTTTGGGGCCACTTTTACAGAGCCGTATCTTCTTAAGGAGCCATTATCGGACACATGTTTATTAACCAAACTAACGTTATTTTTAATATTCTGTTTACCCTAGACATTAGTGGAACGTTTTTTGAAACACCCTGTACAATAAAAGCGTTTTATCCTGTATGGTTTTAGAACACGCATAAACATTCAATCTTTGTGGCCCCGACTACAAGATAAGAAATTATTCAATGGCAGTACAACTTCGTTGAGAAGACTGCTCAAAGAACTTGGATTTAAATGGATAAAAGATAATCCACGACGTGGACTCATGGAACTACCGAACGTGGCTTTGAAAAGAGTGGAATTCCTGAGGTCACATGACCAAGCTAAGGATGATGCTCTCTACCGGTTTGTATTCTTTGATGAAACCTGAATATTTTAAAATGGAACGAACGATCGTTCCAGGCAAAATGAAAATCTAAAGAGTGTTAAAACTACTAAAACAGATGGCAAAAGGTTGTACTACATTATAAATAAGTTTTAGGCTAAAATTTAGACAAAATCGCTTTTCAGATATAACGTACTTCATGCAGGAAGCGAAAATGGATTTATTGAGGGTTGTGAAGCACTATTTTGTTCAAAAAGTAAATTTGGCGATTATCATGGGGAAATGAACTAGGAAAACTTCTTAAAATGATTCGAATATCAGTTGTTGCAAAACCTACAGAATCCTTCTCTGATTATACTGGATAATGCATCTTATCACAGAATTTTATTGGAGAAAACGCTTACCACTGCATGGGAAAAGAGTGCTATTAAGAAGTGGTTGACAAATAAAACATCCCCTGTACAAATATGATGTTTAAAACCGAAGTTTTGCATATTGTCCCTCAGTAAGGACACAAACATACACAACCTATTTTTAGAAACAAACAACCCAAAAAGTATGTAGTGGACGAGCTAGCAGAACAGTATGGACACAAAGTCTTACGTCTTCCTCCTTACCATTGCATATTCAACCAAATTGAATTAATTTGGGGCACAGAAAAAATTATTACAATAGGCATATTTGTAGGGACGGTATCAGTGAGAATGTCTACCTGAATATGTGGCACGAGGCATTACTGGTTACTCCTGATACGTGGAAAAATTCTGTAAAACATTCCGAAATAGAAATTTTTAGGTGGTATTAGAGGGAAAGAATATTTGAGCGCCCAGAAGTCCGTCCTCTGATTATAAATTTTGAAAGTGATGACTATAACACTAATAACAAGTCAGATTTAGAAAATGAATTAGGTTTTGCTGCTTTTTAGTGAAGATTTTGAAATACCTTACCTATCTATTAATAAATTATTACTTTTAATTTTACTTTTTTTATATTTATTCATTTTTTATTAACTAATTAATTAATTATTATTTTTTTATTTATTTATTTATTATTTACTTTACTACTACTCACTCTCACTCACTCACTCATCATCACTCCTCCTCCTCCTCACTCCCTCCTCACTCACTCCTCACTCACTCACTCACTCACTCACTCACTCACTCACTCCACTCACCCTCACTCACTCACTCACTCACTCCACTCACTCCTCACCTCCTCCTCACTCACTCCCACTCACCCCTCCTCCCCTCACCACTCACTCTCTCACTCACCTCCTCACCCTCCTCCTACTCCTCTCCCTCCTCACTCCCTCCACTCCTCCTCACTCCTCCTCACTCACTCCTCACTCCCTCCTCACCCTCCTCCCTCTCACTCCCTCCCCTCCACTCACCACCCTCACTCCCTCCTCCTCCTCCCACTCACTCCTCACTCCTCACTCACCTCACCTCACTCCTCACCTCACCTCCCTCTCACTCCCACTCACTCACCCCTCCCTCCTCACTTCACTCACCTCACTCACTCACTCCTCCCTCACCTCCTCCTCACCTCACTCTACCTCACTCCTCACCTCACTCACTCCCTCTCACCTCACCTCCTCACTCCCTCACCTCACCCTCACCCTCACCTCACCTCACTCACTCACCTCACTCCTCACTCTCACTCACTCCACTCCTCACTCACTCACTCACTCACTCACTCACTCTCACCCCCCCCTCCACTCCTCACCTCCACTCCTCACTCCACCCTCACCCTCACCCTCACTCACTCCCTCCACTCCTCACCTCCACTCTACCTCCACTCTCACCTCCTCCCCTCACTCACTCCTCACTCCACTCACCCTCCACTCACTCCCCTCCTCACACTCCTCACCTCACCCTCACCTCACCTCCCACTCACTCCACTCCACCCTCACCACTCCACCCCACCCTCACTCCACTCCCCTCACTCCTCACCTCACCCTCACCCTCACTCACTACTCACCCTCACCCTCACCCTCACACTCCACTCACCTCACCACTCTCACACCACCTCCACCTCACACCTCCACTCACTCCCACCACTCACTCACCCTCTCACTCCTCACTCACCACTCACTCACCACTCACTCACCATCCTCACTCACTCTCACTCACTCACTACTCACTCACTCACTCACACCTCACCTCACCTCACTCACCCTCACTCCACTCTCACTCACCACTCACTCACCCTACACTCCACCACTCTCACCACTCCTCACCCACTCCTCACCTCCTCACCTCACCTCACTCCTCACTCACTCCTCACTCCTCCTCCACTCACTCCTCACTCACTCACTCCATCACTCACTCCTCACTCCCTCCACCACTCACTCACTCACTCACCTCACTCACCACCACTCCTCACTCACCTCACCCCACTCACCACTCACCACTCCTCACCCCACTCCTCACCTCACCTCCACCACTCACTCACCCCACCACTCCCACTCACTCACCACTCACTACTCATCCCACTCATCCTCACTCACTCACACCTCACACCACTCACTCTCACCACCCCCTCACCCACTCACCACCTCACTCCTCACTCACTCACTCACCTCACCACCTCACTACCTCACCTCACTCACCACCCACTCACCTCTCTACATCACTCACCACTCTACACCACTCACTCACAATCTCACCATCACTACTCACCTCACTCACCTCACTACTCACTCACCACCACTCACTTCCTACCTCATCACCTACCCTCACTCTCACCTCACTCTCACTCACCTCTCTCATACCTACCACCTCACCTCCTCACTCACTCTCACTCACCTCACTCACTCACTCTCACTCACTCACTCCTCCTCACTCACTCACTCACTCCCTCACCTACTCACTCACTCTCATCTCACTCACATCCCTCTACCTCCTACCTCACTCACTCACTACCTCACTCTACTCACCTCACTCTCACTACTCTACCTCACCTCTCACTACCTCACTCACCTCACTTCACCCTCACCTCACTCCCACCTCAACTCACTCACACTCTCACTCACTCCTCACCTCACTCACTCACCTCACACTCCACTCTCACACCTCCACTCACCTCACATCTCACCACTCACCACTCACCTCACCTCCACACTCACCTCACACCTCACCTCACACTCTCACACTCACACTCACTCCACTCACTCACTCACTACACCTCTCACTACCCACACTCTCACTACCTCACTCCACTCTACACCTCACACTCACCACCTCACCATCTCACTCCTCACATCCTCACCTCACACTCCTCCACTCCACTCACCACCTCACACCACCTCTACTCACTCCTCACTCACTCACTCACTCACTCACTCACTCACTCACTCCTCACTCACTCACTCACTCACTCACTCACTCACTCACTCCACTCACTCACCACTCACTCACTCACCACTCACTCACTCACTCACCACTCACTCACTCACTCACTCACTCACTCACTCATCACTCACTCATCACTCATCCACTCACTCACTCACTCACTCACTCACCCTCACTCACCCACTCACCATCACTCACTCCACTCACTCTCACCCACCCACCCATCCCACACCTCCCAACCACCCACCTCACCCACTACCACCTCCCACCCTTACCAACCCACCCAACCCAACCACCTCCCACGCACTCGTGCTATTTGGACAATTGCATCAACAATTCGTAACACCATCACAAAATTGTCGACATAGCTTTGAGTACTTATCGTATTATATACCATATTTTTACTTTTCACTTTACTGTAATAGAATGATAACTACTAGGATACGAGATAAGTAAGCATGTCTATAACAACCGTGACATAATGAGATGGCGTAATGAATTCAAGAATACATTTGGCCTCAAAATAAAACTAGATTTACCATTACATAATTGTATTAAATAACAAAATTTATTTTACAAAGAACAACTAGTACAACTTGTAACACAAAAATATATATATATATATATATATATATATATATATATATATATATATATATATATATATATATATAATAGTATGCGAAGAGTTTTGATTAAAAGTAATGGCGGATAAAGTTATGTTAAAAATCTGATATTACGAAGCTATAGGTTTTGGATGAAGCCGAGTTCAAATATAATGTCCTGAATGTGGCACTTCCGGTTATACCGGAGTAGACGTCAACTTTTTGTTTTAAATGGAACCTAATATTTTTATTTTATTTTCGAATTCTACATGATATTCTAGATAAAATTTGTGCACAATGTCCTATACTAAAATGAAGCATTTTCGAGGTATTTCGATTTTTTAAAATTTTGAAAAATCCTAGTCCACATTAAATAACGATATCTCCATTAATAACAAAGCTAGTGACTTGAAATTGTAACCAATAAACAACAAGGCTTGCCCGTTAACTCCATATATCCATCTCATTGATATTCAGGGTGTTATAAACTTAGCCACCAACATGCACAATTTAAATCATTTATAAGTTGCTTACTTTAAATAGAACACCCTGTATTTTATTACATTTTCCGCTTTATTTTTAAGCCAATTCGTTTGGTATTAGTATTCCCTATACCTAAATGCAACCACTTTTGAGATATTTCATTATCTTAGTTAAAACATAACAACACTTAGTTATTTCAACATTTTTGGTATAGGACATTGTGCACAAATTTTATCTAGAATTTCAAATAGAATTCGAAAATAAAATAAAAATATTAGGTTCCATTTAAAATAACAAAGTTGACGTCTACTTCCGGTATAACCGGAAGTGCCACATTCAGGACAATATTATATTTGAACTCAGCGTTATCCAACACCTATAGCTTTACTTTTAATCAAAACTCTTCGGGCCACACCCTGTATATCTGTGAAACTTACCAAACGCCAATAGTACAGTCTCATTTATGACCGCTATTTCATGATTTGTCATATCCTAAAGATTTCGTACTCTTTCATATCTTTCTTTCGCTTTAAACGGTAGCAAACTGTTCGTTGTATTTATAATTGTAATTACAAAGCAAATTTAACAATTATTAGTAAACAATCTGTTTTCGTTCCATAGGCTACCAGATATTGTGTTTATATAGATAAAGAAAGCATACACAATAGATATTGTATTTATGTAGATAAAGTGTAACAAATAAAATCTAACGCACCACGGCGTCACCGACTGATTACGCCCATCAACGATATCCATCTCTCAAGCTAAAGCCCTCGAGCTAGATTTCATCATACTGCGGACGTAATCGTCCAAGCAACGCCCTTAGTGCGTAAATAGCTATTAGAGCGACAAAGGCAGATAGGATAACAAAAAAAAAATTTAAACAGACTTACAGCAATAGTTCAAACCAAACAACACAATTACTAACATAAGACTAGAGAAGTAATTAAAGATTCAAGCTTTATATCTACAAAAATTGAGTAATAAATTACTTTATTCAACATCTCATAAAAATACATAACCAGTTAGAGCTATCATAAAAAATAAGAAAAAAATACATACATCTTTTTGTACATAAAAGATTATAATTAACGTTTGTCGTTTATTAAGTGGTAAATATTACAAGGATAAACCAAAGAAGAACAAGTACAAGAAAATCAGGTTTTTTGAATTTTTATCTCTAGATAACGTGGCTTTTAGCTCGTTTGGCAATGCCTTGTAATTTTCCCTATTTTGAGATTCCTCCTTTTTCCAGCGGTAAGCGCTGAGTAACGAAATCAATTTAAGGACCGTCAAGGTTACATTTTTTTGCACAATTTAACAAAACTTCAATGTTAAGTTTTATGGATTTATTTTAATATTGGAGTGATTAAAATAACATTTGTAAGTTTCTCTTTTTTAATTATTTTATACCATTAGCACCAGTTTTGATTAATTTAATTTGAAGATAAAAAAATCTACGGTTACTCTAACAAATTCTGATTTATGCATGTAACAAATTAATTTTTTTTTATTCTAGTACCTAATTTAAATATTAAAACTCTTTTTAAGATGATAAGCAAGGCCCGGAATTATAAGCGCAATCAAACAGGGAAATAAGCACGTAAAATACAAAAAATAAGCGACAAAATAAGCATAATACACAACGATTTTATTCAAGCTTACCAAAGTATTATTTAATTATTTAATTTATTATTATTAATAATAATAATAATAATAATAATAATAATAATAAAATTTAACCAGCACTGATGATAGTACTTCAATTTACGTACAAAGTAGATAAGAATTGTAATTGTGCTAATGACCTAGTCGTCGAAGCACCTACTCTCAACAAAAAATAATAATAATTGCTTTATTGCAATATAAAGAAAGGTCAGTGGAAGATTTTCTTGCATGAAACATCTTCGCCAATCTGTAAAAAAGGTTTTGTACATCGAAAATGTTCTTTCCACATCACAAGACATCACAGGTGCATGTGAAAAGCACCTCAGCTCTTCGTCGGTGTATTTATTCCTCTTCAACCACGTTGCTATCACCATAATTTTTTTTCGAAATTTGGCTCAGTATTTTGTGCACGGAATTTTTCAATAATACGTTGCCAGTAGAAGAGATTCCGCAACATCCTTAAGGAAAATCTTTGTTCATCTTAAATTCATCTTAGTATCCCTGATTCATTCATCTCATCGGTCATCTTCATCTTTGTTCATTTTAATTCAACTTAGCATCTCTGATGCAACCGTCTCATCGGTCATCTTCATCTTAATGTATCTTAGTTCATCTTTGATTCGTCCGTCTCATCAGATTAATTAATCAGTTCAATTAATCAAATCAATTAGGCAGATCAATCTTAATCAAATCAAATAATCAATCAATCAGATCAATCTCAATCAAATCAATCTCGATCAAAATGGCTTAGGTTAACCAAACCTTAGAGGCAGATTGTGGCTCCACCTAGCGGTATATTTTTAAAAGTACTTGTAGGTTCCTGTAATCGTCTTGGCGGGAAGTTTGAAAATAAGGGGGCCCTCATACTATCTCATAAGACAAGAACCTGCGTTAGGGTCTTCACCCCTTTATCGAGGCCCCCTTGCTGATAAATAGCATTCTAATAAGGGGGTGCTTACACTATCACATAAGACAGGTATAGAAACTTGTGTTAGGTCTTCCCCCATTTGCCAGGGCCCCCTTGACGGTAAATAGTATTCTAATAAGGGGGCCTCGTACTATCCCATAAGACATGTGTAGGAACTTGTGTAAGGGTTGTGTTATGTAGTGATGAAATTGACTTAATAAATACAATCATGTTTGACCCGTACTACAAAAAATCCTTTTATTGTCGATAATCAACCTCTATTGCAGAAATACTTCCCAACTTAACGATTGCAGGGCCATGCATGTACTTTTTAAAAAATATACCACTAGATTGAGCCACGACCAATCTCTATAACAGAAAACAAAGACAAAGTAAATTCAAAATTTGCACAAAAAATATATCCCTTAGGCCCTTTTGATCGAGATTAATCCGATTGAGATTGATCTGATTGATTGATTAATTGATCTGATTGAGATGATCCGCTTAATTGATTTAATTAGTTGATCTGGTCAATTAATTTAATTAATTGATCAGCGTGATTAAAATTAATATGTTTGAGATTGATCTGGTCATGTACAAGGAGTGTGGCCTACCCTTAAGCCCTTCTGGTTGAAATTGATTTGATTGAGATTGATCTGATTGATTGATTAACTGATTTAATTGAGACTGATCTTTAACAGATCAGAAGGGTGATGATGTTACTGATCCCTGAGACATAATACTAAAAATATTATTATTGCTTGTAATAAATTATTGAAAACCTTACAAAAATCTTTTTATGATCGATAATTGAACTTCATTACAGAAACACTATTTCAAATTTCCCACATTAACGATTGCAGGGCCCTGCATGTACTTTTATAGATATACCACTAGGTGAAGCCACGATCAATCTCTATTACAGAAAACATTTATTAGTCCATACACCACTAGATGGCGCCACAAACAAATTCAAATTTTGCGCAAAAATCTGCCGCTAGGTGGAGCCACCTTTATTACAGAAAACCTTCATTAGTCCTAGAAATACACAACTAGATGGCGCCATAACTAAATTCAAATTTTCCGTCAAGAGAGCCACGACAAGGGGGCGAATACCCTAACAAGTTCCTACACATGTTTTATGAGGTAGTATGAGGCCCCCTTATTTTCCGTCAAGGGGGCCCTGGCAAAGGGACGAAGACCTAACACAGGTTCCTATACCTGTCTTATGTGATAGTATAGTGAACTCCCTTATTAGAATAATATCAGCAAGGAGACCGCGACAATGGGACGAAGACCGTAACATAGGCTCCTGTCTTATGAGATAGTATCAGAGCCCCCTTATTTTCAAACTTCCCGTCATGACGTTTACAGGGACCTACATGTACTTTTAAAATATACCACTAGGTGGAGCCACGATCTACCTCTAAGATTTGGTTAATTGATCTAAGCCCTTTTGATCGAGATTGGTTTGATTGATTTATTGATCTGATCAATTGATTTGATTAGTTGATCCGATTAATTAACCTGATGAGATGGACGAATCAGAGGTGCTAAGATGAATTTAAGATGAACAAAAATGAGGATGACCGATGAGATGGATAAATCAGAGATGCTAAGATGAGTTAAGATGAATTTAAGATGAACAAAGATTTTGGTTCTTAGGGATGTTGCGGAACCTCTCCTACTGTTGCCGAGTTTGTCAAAGCAATTTTGGCTACACCATGCATTTCCTTTGATAAACGTCTTGAAATGTATTCGACTAAAGAAAGCGAATGTCGGAAAGAATTATTTCTTGCTTCCAATTGCGTTATAGTATTAGGTATTTTATAAAAGCGCATCTTTTCTTTAATATCCTTTTTTAAAAAGTATTCTTGAGCTGTTCCAATGCTGGCGGCGCGTTCTGCATTAAAAGCATTCAATACGGTTTTGACTTCGTTGAAATAGCCCGCGTAGTAAGACACAGCTTGCAACCATGATCCCCATCGAGTTAAAACGGACTGAGGTGGTAAAGATATAATTGGAGCTGAACTCGAATTGGTGACTTTATAAACACTTTCGTAGCGCACGAAACGAGAAGGTCATCATCTTTATACTGGCTCTTAATTATTTCCGCGACATGATGCAATCCGTGGGCCAGACGTCACGTGAACTAATTTATGGTAAAGCACTTTTAAGCCAGACGCTGATTTAACGGTATATAGGGGAGCATTGCTAAGAAACAACAGTACATTATCGTACTAGCCACAAAAACGTAAGGGAGTCATTAAAGAATTTTGCCACAGTCGAATAATTCACATGATCCAGTATTTGTATATTAAGAAAAAATGATCGGCTACCTGCTTTCAAAGCTGTTAATCTCGAATCTCACAAATTACATCGTGAAAGCACCGGCAAAGCCCCATGTTATTCAATTTCCACAGCGGAACCTCACAACTCACTAACGCTAAACACATTTTTAAAAATGGATCGCTTGAACTAGATTGTTAACCTACACTGCCTGTAATATAATTGCTGAGTTAACTTGGATTTGTTCTTAAGACTTTCTTCACGTCGCGATGTATTCGCATGGTGTACAACGTCAGGGTGTAACGAATCTTTTACGTTCTTCGTTCATTTAGTTGTAAAAAGGTTTTGGTTGTTAATGATTTATAAGTATGTGGTAGGCAATTTAATTTGCATTGGTGTAACTTAAGTTGCATATTTTCTTAAGGGTTTATACTTTCATATCGTGGAATTATTTTTTGCACAGATTTTTTCGCGCATCGCTACATCACCTGATACCGTGAGCGTTCTTTTTAGCATTGCTTGATGTACGCTGTTTTATGCAAGAAGCCATTTTTGGTTTTCACCTAAATTTTGTGTAAAGTGCCATTGATTTAATGGCACTTTTATTTACACTTATAGTTATACTTTTATTTACACTTATAGTTATACTTTTATTTACACTTATAGTTATACTTATATTTGCCCTTATACTTTTACCATTTTTGGATCTAAATTTAGATCACACCTTTTTATTTGAACCTTCAAGAGAATGCAATAAATACTGGATTATTCAAATTTCAATGAATATAAATTTATAAGAAGTAAATTCAACTTTGGTATGGTTTACAACATACAACATTGAAAATACGACATATTGCGCAACATTTGTACGAAGATTACATCATTTATGGTTTACATTTCCGCATTCCTTCTGATAACAGAGGTTCTCCAAAAGTTGTACAAAGATTTTATAACAGGTATTTATGCCCCAATGACTTATTAGTGTAGGACTATTAACACTAGAATTAAGATTTATTTTATATAATCCCAATTTTAAATGCTTAATAAACATAGTTTGTACATTTTTATTTTAACATTTTGGTGAATGCTTTATTGTATCCTCGGTATAGTTATTCCGAGCGTAATAAAAAATAACTTGGCGTCCGAGATAACCTTTATTATTGTTCGATTGAAGTTACTATAATGATGTTAGGTGGAAATAACTAAGCAGAAATGTGTTGGTAATTAAGCAAATAAAACGCATGAACCAAGCCCGATTTAATCTACCTACTGAGTCAGCTACCAAAACAGCTGCTCGTAAAATAGGCTTTTGTACAGATCTAAGCAGTCCTTTAGCTCTCGACAACTCCTTCTGCTGTGTAAGGCCCAAATTCGGCCTCATCTGGAATATAATTCTCACCTTTGGGTTAGTGTCCCAATACGCTCTCGATATCGTTGATCGTATTCAAAAGAGAGCGATTAGGCTTGTAAATGACCCGTCCTTAACTTCACATACAGTCCCTGAGCATAGAAGGATGGTTTCAGTTCTTTCTTTGTATTATCGTTATTACAACGGCTATTGTGCTGGTGAATTACATTCTTTGATATCATCTCCGGCTATCTTTGCGAGAAACACTCGGTTAGCTCATTCACATCATCAGTATGCAGTACAAATCTCCACTTGTCGTACCAAACGGGCGCAATCCACATTTTTCTACACGGCTTCTAAACTCTGGAATGATCTCCCTAGTTCCTGTTTTCCTCTCACTTATGATATAAGAAAATTTAAGGTAGCTGTTCATAGGCATCTATTGGCAATTCATTATCCCTCTATCCATCCTCCTAAGTGTTCCTGAGTGCTTTAGCACGATAGGCCTTATTTAGCCTGTTCAGGTCCACAATCATAAAAAAAAAAAAGTGAGTGACATATGATAAAATAACTGTTCAGGTCCACAATCATAAAAAAAGGGAGTGAGTTACGCCATTTAATTAAATAATTTACATTATGGTACAAATTTGGATAGATTTGAATAAAATGAGCATAGCGTTATGTGTCGAATATTGCGCGTGGGAACTCTGACATTGGAGTAATGACGAGTTGTCTGCAGTTACCGTGCATTAAAGTGGTGAAAGCAAAGTTTCGAGTCTTGGGATTGTAGTTTTGTGTAATAAAATTAAGTACCCGGTTTGTAAGTTTTAGTCAAACAGAACTAAGTATTTTTAAATGAGGGATAGTTTATTCCTAAGCTTGTACAGGCGGCCTTTAATAAGATAATGGGAGAATTTACGAAGAAATTCGTGAACGTTTTTAAATAATGTTTGGTGGTTAGTTCATTTTGTTCAAAATACGAAACCGGGACAGTTTTAGGTGAATAAGGAAGTATTATTTTCTTCACTAACCAAAAAATCGAGATGAGCCATCAGTTTAACAAGCCACAAGCAACAACAACGTTATTGTTTTAATTAAGTAATTTCATACGTTCTTGAATGAAGATTCTCTGAAACTGGTACTTATCTAGAGGATGGTATAGAGGTAAATTATACCTGCAGGAGAAGGAACACCGCAGTAGCAGTAATAATGGGATCTGATAGTTGTCATTCTAAGGTGAAACCACAAACAACCGTGGTCTGATGGAAATAGTGTACAGTAACTCACTTTTGGTGAAATTTTATTATTTTTGATTAAAGCTATTTTTCGTCCAATCAGTGGTAGTTATCAATTTACATGGCTACGTTCAAATCAGAAAGTTGATTTTACTATTCATAGTTGGTTGCTATAAAGGTATGAAGTGTAAGTACTAACTCACCGGTCCATAGAACGGTAAGTAAGAATAATTATGCTTCATCGATGCATCTGTATCTATGGAAAACATGACTACTCTACAGTTTCAATTACTTAACTTAACAAAACAGCTAACCAAAAAGACATTTGACGAAAAATAATATAAGGATCATGAGCGGTTAGAGATCAACCGTTTCAGACAATACTGGAGACCTCATTTCGCTCATTGTCTTAGACCATTAGACAAACTTTACTGGTCTTAATACTCAATTTGAGTGGTTAACCGAATTTATCCTCAAGTGGGCTTTGGAAAGTAACATTTATGCCGTAACTTAATTCATATGATTTAACCAAGATGTGAATATACTGCCAAAATGATAGTATGTATTGTTAACAGATGTACGCGCCTCGGAAATTCAACGATACTGTTTGTAAACTTTCAATTGTAACCTGTTATTACAAACGCGATTATAATTATGCTAGATGACACCAGCGCTTTTGTAAATCATTTGTATCAACAAATTAATTAACCACCAGAGACTTGTTGAAACATATAAAAAAATGTCTATAATTGTGTGTGTGCGTGTGTGTGTGTGTGTGCGTGTGTGTGTGTGTGTGCGTGTGTGTGTGTGTGTGCGTGTGTGCGTGCGTGTGTGTGTGAGCGTGTGTGTCTGTTTGTATGAGAGTGCGTGTGCGTGCGGATGTGTGAGTGCGTGCGTGCGTGTGAGTGTGTGAGTGCTTACGTGTGTGCTTGCGTTTGTGCGTGCGTCCGTTTGTGCGTGCGTTGTAATGTCTGCTTGAACGTATATATGCACGTATTTTTTTCGCGTTTCTTTCTCTAGTTACTAAATTCTCGTGGGTTGAAAGAGTAAATTTACGTTCTTTTAAAATTAAATTGATAAATCGTTTGCTTTATATTATATTTCGGATTAGAATTTGTCGTATTTAGTTTAAAGTGAATGTCTGCGTTAGAAGTAATTTAATTAGGACCTTATTATCACATAAATTTTCGTCCGGTTTAAAATTAAAAACGCCGTTTCTTATTGAGAAATAACATTCCAAGTTGTTTTTCGTATTATGTTTCTGTTAACTTCCATTTGAAGAACGGAGCCAAAATTCTGTTGCAGTACAGCTTACCGATTCACTTTCGATTAAATATCATTATAGGAGCAGGCAAACTTTGGCTGAATTACAATATGAACTCATTAAACATTAAATGCATATTTAGAATTTACATCAGTTCTACATACATAAAGACAAAACTTACATCGATTGGGCTTGAACCTTGATGGCGCAGTTGGTTAGCGCGGTACTCTAGCAAAGTACAGGTCGTAGGTTCAAATCCTACTCGAGGTAAACTTTTTATATATGTATTTAATAAAATTAATAATTTTTAATTTAAATGCATATGTACTTGAGAGTAGATAGCTTACTGGGAAAAGCTTCTGTTGAGTTTCTTGTGTGAAGGCGAAAATATGGCGCAATCTTTCTTGATCACTTACGGGAAGGGGCATATCATTTCTACCGCGTTTTGTAATTTGAATGTAATGAGAGTATGGTTGGTTGTCGTTTTTAAAATCAAATATGGCGTAACTGAAGAATTTTTGAATCTATGTCTTCAGTCTTGGAATGATGCCGTAAGGGCCAAGTCTCGTTTGCGCTTCCTCGCATACTCGAAGGTTGGTGTATGGAAGTAGTGAAATATTTACGCATATCTAGAGGTTAGGTGAAGTTATCGTGGAGTTTGACTAGTTACCCTTAAATGAGGGACTATTTTGCGTCTTCTCGCCTCCTGGAATATTTATTGCATCGCTGTCGTATAGCGACATATTCTCGTCCATGGAATTAGGATTCAGTGTCGAATGGGGTTAGCCCTAACTCCTTTGGGGTTCTTTCGCACCTGGTGTGCAGATCTAAAGTAAATAGTTGTAGTGTTAGTTGACGTTGACGGCTTCGTGTAAATAGCAAGCGCATCACAAATAGTTATCGCTGTAAATACGCACACGCACACTAACCCACACGCACACGCACACTCACGCACACGCTCACGCATACGCACACACACACGCACATGGCCGATATTGGTGAAACCTTGCCAAACGTTGTAAAATGAGCTAATAAGTGAATTTACGGTTAAATTTAATATAAAATAAAAATTTGAAAACAAATAAATAAACTATATTCATTTTTAACGTTTTGGTAATATAACGTACATCATTTTCAAAATTGTTACAACAGGCTTAAAGGTCAATATAAGTAAGGAAACAAACTAAAATGTAAGTGATATATCTAATAATACTACCGTAAAGTGGGGTTATTTTCTAAATTAGTTAATGATCGGAATGCAATAGCCGGTTTATATCCAGCCATTCTGTTCTGATAAATAAAGAGATTTTTTTTTTAGTGCCTTACTTTTTTAATTAAGGGTTGCGTAATACGTACTGTTTTTTCTTTCTTTTTAATTCAGCATGTGTGTTTTTAAAAATCGTGTTATAAAATTTATGATTTAGTGTTTTTTAAAATAAATTATCTTACCCGATATTGGTAATCAATTTTTTAGACTATTAAATTTAACAGGATTATATAATTACACAGTAATTAGCTAAAAGTAAACATGAACAGTGATTTCTTACTACATATTGTTGTGGAATTTAAAACATGTAATTACTACTTTCCAAACATTTAATGAGGTTTTTTATAAAAACAATTTGCCTGTGTATGTACAGCATCTTGTTCAACCCGCTTTGTTATTAATTACTTTAAGGGAAAGGTAAATACGAGTTGCAGTAAGTGTGATAAAGATAATTAGATTGTTTGTATATTTAGACTCTAAAATTTAGTTATGGGTAAATCAATAGCTAGTTATGTATCAACTATGCATAAGTAAAAATGTAGAAAGTGTTATTAGTGTGCTTATACGTGTAACCAGCAAAACGGTTATTATAACCTTAATTAATTTATTTAGTTACACAAATTTAATTACAGCTAATGTAAACAACATATCTTTTTTTAAAAATATTAAGTGTTTGGAAGCCGAGAACCTGTGTATATACAACAATTTTAACGACAGGATGGTGATTAAAGATATCTCAAAGGTACGAAACCAGTTTTAATATTTGTTTAGAAAAACAATATTCTGTGTTCAATATACTGTGTCGTGTAATTAACTTTAAACATTTTTTTTTGCATTGCGTATTGAGATTAATTTAAAATGACAGTGAAATTTAATTATTAGAATACAACCCAATGTATATATAAAATTTCGTAAGGTTACAATCTGTAGATAGGGATTAAAAGAAATACAATTATGCAGTCTCATTTGATAAAATAAAAATGGGTCCTAATACATATTAATAAATACAGCTTAAATAAAAATCTTTTTCAATCAGAACACGTACAATTGCCTAACCTCCAGAGGTTGTACTGCTCTTTATATGATCAAAAGGATCTTAATTAGGGTTAAAAAAGGCTACCCGAAAAGAAGCCGGCACCCCGCCCCCAACCCCAAGTCCAAGACCAACCCTAAGTCCAACACCAAGCTCAAGACCTAAATACACTTCTCACGTGGGTAAGTACAAAAAAGGCCATAATTAAGAATGAAAATTCAATCAAGGGTTGAAAAAGGTCTTCGAAAAGGAACCATAGGGGTAGAAAAATCTCGTCCTACACGTGGGAGGCCATAAAATGTGGGTGAAAAAACACGTGGGTGAGCAAGAAAAAAAAAAAGAAACCATAGGGATTGAAAATATGGTCTCCCACGTGGGTGTGTAAAAGAAGTGGGGAAGGTGCCCCAGTGGGCGGGGCTTGTGACTTAAAAAAGTGGATGGTTTCCTACTTCTACTACTACTAAGTGCTGAAATTTGGTAAATACCATCTATACAAAGATGATACTCAATTATACTACACCCTCTCTAAAGAAAACGTTGAGCAAGAAAGTCGCAAAATGATCGAATACCTTCAGAATTTTGTTAGTTATGCTTACCAGCATTCACTAAATATTAATCCCGCCAAATGCAAATTATTGTTATTTGGTTCTGCACCAGGTATTATCGCCCGTCAAGAGATAACTTCTCTTCTGAACATTAAAATTGTAGATGTCAATTTACAATTTTCAGAAAAAGCTAAAAGTCTGGAAATAATTATGGATGTTGGTTTGAATTACATCCCATATTCAAAATTGCATCGACAGATCTTCGTTATATTTATAGTATAAAGAATTTATTATCCTTTTCGTCAAATGTGGTGCTCTGTAGATCATTAGTATTGTCAAACTTTTCGTTTTGTTGTGCCATTTGCGCTCCTTTCCTATTACAACTAAAAGCAAGAAGAGTCCAAGTTGTGCAGAATTCTTGTGTACGATTAATTTATGAGATTAAAAAACAGCATGTGTCATGCAAATTAAAGCAAATTCCATGGCTTAACATGGAACAACATGGCTTCTCCACTCTTGCTTTATGTCATAAAATAGTTTTATTTAAATCACCACCATATATCTATACTATAAAATCACATTTCAGAACGATGTACAGGGTGGCCAACTAAGAATGCGAGGTACTGTATCTGGGAAACTATCCATCGTAGAGGCTTGCTCAAAAAAAAGTTATTACTAAAACGGCCAATACAAAAACTTTTTTGAAATGGCTGCTAGGGGGCGTAATTGCAATCTTGAATCTAAAAAAGTGATGTTTCTGTGAATTCTGCTATATTAACCTAATAAAAAATAACTGATCTTTAAAGCCGAGGATAATCTGAATTTTTTGTTTGGCACTTTTTGACGTATGTCTAAAAATAAAGTGGTGGGTGGTATTCAAAGGTTTCCTTAAATAACCCCCTGTATCTTCGATACGGCTAAGCCAGTTTTAACAAACTTGGGCGAGTTGAAATGAGCTATTCTTTAGTTTTGTTAGTTTCACATGTCGTCGCTAGATGGCTTTGTTCAGCATTCCAACAGAAACGGTTAGTTTTCGCAAAAAAAAAATAAATGCATTGGCATGACTTTTTTCATGAACAAGTAGCTAAATGATGCCTAAACAAGCTCGCGAAAACTGCGTCTCGATATCTTGTTCCTAACCTAAAATATGGGCCAAAGAAGACTTTATACGAAAATCCCTCAAATTTTTATTTTCTTTTAACTATATTTTTCTGGAATTGTTTCTATTATGTAAGTTGTGACCCTAAAAATGACCGATTTAAAGGAGGAAGGTTTTTAATGCCCCCGTAAATGCTCGAAATGCTGACCATCGCGCTCTATGCATTACTGAAGCCTTTCATGGCTAGACAAAACTACAGCTTCAATTTCGGCTGTCGGTATGTTACGTATTGCGTTACGAATCCAGTTTTTCATATCTTCTCTAGTAGTAGGTTGAGTCCGAAACACGATGTCGTTTAAACCCATACATAAAAATCGAGGAAAGTCAAGTCTGGCGATCGCGGAGGCCATGGAAACAGACTTCCTCTTCCAATCCACTGCTGCTGAAATACTACATTAATATGCTCTCGCACATTAATAGCAAAATGTGCTGGGCAACCATCCAACTGCAAAAACAATTTTTGCTTTGTTTCCAGAGGCACATCTTCCAATAACAACGGTAATTTATTGGCCAAAAGGTCAAGAAATACATTGCCATTTAGGGGTTGCTCGAAAAATATGGCCCAATAATTCTGCCTCCCAGTATGCCACACCATACGTTTAATCTCCAACGTCCTTGTCGCTGAACTTCCCGCAACCAATGGGGATTTTCTGCAGACCAATAATGCATATTGTGCAGATTGAGTCTCCCGTCACTACTGAAGGTGGCTTCATCGGTCCAAAGAATTTGAAATAAAAATTCTCTATTTTCGCGTATCATGCCTAACATCCAATGGCAATAGGCTAACCTCCGATCAAAATCTTCCTCTTTCAAGGCCTGGCGCAAAACGACATGATATTGGTGCATTCTTAAAGTAATTAAAAAAAGTTTAAACGAATACCTATATATTTTGATGGCCATTAGAACTTACCTATGGTCCTTCAAAATATTTTGAACCGTTGTCCGTGATATGCCCAACTCAGTGTATAATGCTCTTGTGCTAACATGAGGATTTCCTTCAATATAGCCCAGTACACAGTTAATATTTTCTTGTGTTCTTTCAATTCTTTCCCGTTGAAACGTAGGCCGAAAACTACCATTGGCTCGTAGGCTCGCCGCTAATCAGGGAAAAACTTTTACATCGCAAGGACGCCGATTTGAATATCGAGCCGCGTAAACAAATTTAGCTACTGCGGCATTCTGAAGACATTCAAAATAAATTGCAAGCATATCAACAGCTTCATTATTCGTAAAACGCATTTTGAAAGCACAAAAATTGCTCAACGTAACACGAAAGTATTGACAACTATTGACAATTTGAGGATTATGTATGTTTTGTTTAGGTATGTGTTTCCATTGCCTGCTTCCATTAATTGTATTTTTCGTATATATCCATGGTGAATATGCATTTAAACAAACAAAAAATAGGCGTTTCGTATAACTTTTAGCATTGCTGACTTGCCCGTAGTAATTTCAAAAAGGGTGATTTTATTTTGGTGTATAAATTTACAAACATTTAAAATCGCAATTTATAGGTAACCTATTCAGAACTGAAATTGAAGCTGCATTTTTGTCTACCCATAAGAGGCCTCAGCAATGCACAGAGTGATGGTCAGCATTTTGATCATTTACGGGGGCATTAAAAACCTTCCTCCTTTCAATCGGTCATTTTTAGGGCCACATCTTACATAATAGAAACAATTCCAGAAAAATATAGTTTAAAAAAAATACAAATTTAAGATATTTTCGTATAAAGTTTCCTTTGGCCGATATTTTAGGTTAGAACCAAGATATCGAGATGCGGTTTTCGCGAGCTTGTTTAGCCATCGTTTAGCTACTTGTTCATGAAAAAAGGTTATACCAAAGCATTTAATTTTTTTGCGAAAATTAACCGTCTCTGTCGGAATGTCGGACAAAGCCCTCTAGCGACGACATGTTAAACTAACAAAAATTCAAATATTATAATATTTGTAGCCCAAGAATAGCTCATTTCAACGCACACAAGTTTGTTAAAATCGGTTTAGCCGTTTCGAAGATACAGGGGGTTATTTAAGGAAAACTTTGAATACCCCCCACCACTTTATTTTTAGACATACGTCAAAAAGTTCCAAACAAAAAAAGTTTAGATTATCCTCGACTTTAAAGATCAGTTATTTTTTTATTAGTTTAATATAGCAGAATTCACAGAATCATCACTTTTTTAGATTCAAAATTGCAGTTACGCCCCCTAGCGGCCATTTCGGAAACATGAAAATATTTTCCAGGTTTTTGTATTGGCCGTTTTAGTAAAACTTTTTTTTGCGCAAGCCTCTACGATGGATAGTTTCCCAGATACAGTAACTCACATTCTTAGTAGGCCACCCTGTACATAATATTAATATTAGACGAAAAGATGTAATGACTATTCCTAATCACAAGAGTAAGTTATTTAAGAAATGTTTTTCGTACAATGTTTCAAATTCCATATATATATATATATATATATATATATATATATATATATATATATTATATGTATATATATATATATATATATATATATATATATATATATATATATATATATATATATATATATATATATATATATATATAAATGAATCCCTATTTCCCTTGGTCACGGCATCACGCGTGAACGGCTGGACCGATTCCTCTAATTCTTTTTGTTGTGAATGCTATTGTCAGGAGAAGGTTCTTATGTAAGAAAAAATTAAGAAAATTTCGCGGAAAATTAGACAAATTGAGAAAAAACGACCATATTGACTTTTCTAATGTAACCTTAGCGCTTTCGGCAGTATAAACTTTTTTAATGAAAGTTTATGGCGTTTGACACTGTCAGTAATTTGACAGATGGCGCGATTGAATAAATAAAATAAATAATTTGCAATTTATTAGTGCACATTTTAAATAATAAAACTCATTAAAATTTCTATTGACTTTTTTTATGTGTTTCTTCGTCACGGTTAGTTAAGTGCAAACACTCTTAATATCAAAATTTCAATTTAATATAGAGTTTTGGTAACTTTTGATAGACTATTTTGATAGATAAGTTTTACATAGTTATCAAGAAGAATACAATATTTTTTTTAATTTTTATTTGAATTTTTGCTTTTAAAAATACCTGCAATTAGACCTATAAACTTAAGTTGCAGAACCCGCAATGCTGCAAGTCAAAAGATATTTAAGAGCAAGTCAAACTAACGAGCAACGCGAAACGCGGAATGCACTTGAACGTAATCGATGGAATCGAATTCAACAAAATAGAAATGTTGCTTTTAACTCATATCGAGTTGCATTTAATTATAACGTGGAAATCGATTACAGTTCACAGTAAATCGTTGCTATTGGACCAACTAACGTTGTGTGCTAATATTGCAAGGCATTCAAGTTTAAAAATGAAGCTCCTGGATTGTGTCGCGCGAGCGGTCAAGTTAAATTGACGCCATTGGTAACGCCACCAGAGCCACTACATTCTTTGGTTTCCGGAAATGGACAGATTTTAAACATTTTTTGACTTATATCCATCAGTACAATAATTGCTTTCAAATGAGGTTATTTGGCGCAACAAAAGTTAATCAAGAAAATATTATGCCAACTTTCAAGGTAAGTTTATTGAAAAACTTTAACCACTATGTGCTTGACGCTAAATACGTTTGCAACTTTCAATTAAAATGGTGTAACAATTAAAATGGCTTAAAGTACATTTGTAGCTCTATGAATTGCCAAAGCAGCCAGAAATGACTTTGTTTAACAAGCTAATGGGGGAATGGCAAAGTATTTTGAGTGTTTGATAGTTCAAACAATTCTCTACAATATATCCCATATTACATCTATATAATATGTTTACCTTTGCAGATTCAGGGACAAATATATCATCTAGCAGGTTCCTTATTGCCAACGACGGATAGTGACTACAAATTTTTGAAAATTAATTTTATGGGCGATACAGCAAGACAAGTCGATCAGCGTTGTGCGCACTACAATTCGGTGAAAAGACAAGTTGTGGAACAACTCCAAATGTTTTTCCATCAACACAACGAATTGGATGCATTATTCACGACTGCATTAGATCGCATGCCATCTGATAACCACAAAATTGTCATCAAAGCCGATAAGACGCCTTCGGGAAAACACGCAAGACGTTTTAATGCGCCAACAATTGATGAAGTCGCTATTGTCGTCGTAGGAGGAAATTTAGAAAAAAGAGATTTTGTTTTGCACCGTCGCGTCGTAACGGTCAACGTGTGTCTGAAACACATCCATCATATGGTGCTTTACTATATCCTACCTTATTTTGGCAAGGTGAAGATGGGTATGAGTTTTCGATGAAGATGATAAATCCAGTTGCAGGTAAACAAACATTCTACGTTACTAAGTTTATCACAACGTTAATTTATATTATTGTAACACAAAAAATTTGTTTACAGGTTGTGAAACTAACCAAAAAGGTAACTTTAATGAATTATTATTGATACAGACTGATGGTTCGGGAAAATGAGGACAATCACATCTTAAAATGTCGGCGTCTCTTTCACCAATATATAGTGGATATGTACGTGAAGCTAGAAACTGAGCGATTGACATTTATCAGGTTGAACCAGGCAAAACTCCGTTCTGAGGAATACATTCATCTTCGGGATGCCATCAATGCTGACGGAAATGCACAGAATGTAGGCAGAATAACTATTCTCCCAGCAACATACGTCGGAAGTCCGCGACATATGCATGAATACGCTCAGGATGCTATGTCGTACGTACGTCATTATGGCACCCCAGATTTGTTTATAACGTTCACATGCAATCCACAGTGGTCAGAAATTCGACTCGAATTATTTATTGGCCAATCACCCATTGATCGCCACGACATTACAGCAAGAGTGTCCAAAAGAAAATTAAATTCACTTATAGATTTCATTGTTAAACATCGCGTGTTCGGGAAGACGCGCTGTTGGAATGGCAGAAACGCGGATTACCTCATGCACACATCCTCATTTGGTTGGTAGAGAGGATAAAACCAAATGAAATCGATGATGTGATATATGCGGAAGTTCCGAATAATGATGAAGATCCATTGTTACATGAGGTTGTTACAGAAAAAATGATTCATGGTCCCTGTGGAATATTAAATCCAATTTCTCCGTGTATGGTTGATGGAAAATGTTCAAAACGCTTTTCAAGACAATTAGTAGCAAAAACTATTAGTGGAAATGATGGTTTTCCCTTTATCGCCGCCGATCCACTGATAACAATGGAAGGTCAACGATAGTCAAAGTAAATCAGCAGGACATTGAAGTTGATAATCGTTGGTTTGTTCCGTTTTCGCCTATACTCTCCAAGACATTTAAAGCACACATAAATGTCGAATTTTGCCATTCCGTAAAGTCTATAAAATATATCTGCAAGTACGCGAATAAAGGCAGTGACATGGCTGTGCTCGGAGTTGCTGCCGAAAATTCAAACGATGAGATCACTCATTGTCAAATGGGCCGCTATGTTAGTAGTAACGAGGCGATGCGGCGTATTTTTTCATTTCCTATACATGAAAGACCTCTCACTGTTGTTCAGTTGGCCGTATATCTGAAAAATGGCCAAAGGGTGTACTTTACAACGGAAAATGTATTATAATGAGTTGACAGGCCGCCATCGACAACATTGACCAGCTTCTTTGAAATGTGTCAGAATGATGACTTTGCCAGAACACTGCTTTATTCCGAAATGCCAAGATATTATACCTGGAATCAATCATCAAAGAAATTTCAACGACGTAAACAAGAGCAGCCAGTTCCAAGTTACCCACAATTATTTTCCACCGATGCACTAGGACGTATTTATACAGTCCATCCCAGTCAAGACTAGTGTTTTTATTTGCGTTTATTATTAGTCAATGTTCGTGGCCCAACCTCATTCCAACATCTGCGCACTGTTAATGGTGTATTGTGCGGCACATACAGAGAAGCCAGTCAACGTTTGGGATTACTAGTGTATGACACTCATTGGGACCACATTCTCGAAGATGCTGCGATTTCCTCAAATGCTAAACAAATAACAGCATTGTTTTCCATAATTTTGTCTACATGCTTCTCCTCAACAACGATTGATTTATGGAACAAATACAAAGATCACATGGCCCAAGATATATTATATCAGAAACGACTTAGAACACCGAATGCAGATTTCCAAATTAACGAAAAAATTCACAATGAAGATTTAATTTTAATTGAAGACATGTGCTTGATGCTTACCAACAAAATATTAATACAATTAGGAATGACAACGCCCAATCTCCCAATGCACGACGCATTTAATCAAGAGTTAAGACGCGAAACCCAATATGATTCCGAGGTATTAAAAGAAACCGTTTTAAGAAACGTTCCTCTTTTAAATGAGCAGCAAAAATATGCCTACGATACGCTCATGAAAGTAGTGAACGATGTAACTGGTGGATTTTTTTCTTAGATGCTCCGGTGGAACTGGGGAAACTTTTTTGATATCATTGATTTTGGCAACGATTAGATCATAAAATGGTGTCACACTTGCACTTGCTTCGTCAGGTATTGCAGCTACGTTGTTGGAAGGCGGTCAGACAGCTCATTCCGCACTCACACTGCCGTTGAACCTTTCGAGAAATTCTGCGATGGCCAAAGTTTTGCCGCAAAGCAGATCAATAGTTTGGCATGAGTGCACGATAGCATACAAGAAATCTTTGGAAGCATTAGTTCGCACGTTGCAAGATTTACGAAATAACCAAAACCGGTTTGGTGGTGCAATGATATTATTGGCAGATGATTTTCACCAAACATTACCAGTAATACCATTATCAACACCAGCCGACGAACTTAATGCATGTTTAAAGTCATCCATTTTGTGTAAATACGTTAAAACACTCAAATTAAATGTTAACATGCGAGTCGAATTGCAGAACGACCAATCTGGAGAAGTTTTTCAAATCAATTGCTCGATATTGGTAATGGCCAAATACCTCTTGACTCATCGTCTGGATACATTACATTTCCTACCAATTTTTGTCAATTTACTGATTCAAAGACCGAACTCATCGAGTAGGTTTTTCTAAACATTGCTCAAAATTATAAAAATCATGTTTGGTTGAGTGAACGAGTTATATTGGCTGCAAAAAACATTGATGTCCACGATATGAACTTTCAAAAGCAAAATAAGATAGCTGGAGAATTGATGACATACAAATCGATCGATTCCGTCACTAACCAAGGCGACGTTGTAAACTATCCAACGGAATTCTTAAATTCGCTGGAATTGCCCGGATTACCACCTCATAATCTGCAATTAAAAATCAGATCGGTAATAATTATGTTGCGGAATACAAACCAGCCACGTCCTTGTAATGGCACCCGACTTGTGGTGAAGAAATTAATGAACAACGTCATCGAACCCACTATTTTGAAAGGGAAGTACAAAGGCGAAGACGTTTTGATTCCACGGATTCCTTTGATTCCGAACGATACGCCATTCGACTTTAAACGGTTGCAATTTCCAGTGCGTCTAGCATTTCGCAATGTCGATAAATAGATCGCAAGGGCAGTCGTTAAGTGTCTGTGGCATTAATCTTGGAAATCCATGTTTTTCACATGGCCAGCTATATGTCACCTGTTCCCGTGTCGGAATACCAACATTTATATACGCACCAGAAAATAAAACAGAGAATGTTGTGTATCATAAAGCATTACAATAATAAACACTATGTTTTTGGAATATTTTTTATTTCCAAATTGGTTTTGTGTAAGTAAAATCCAAACTGGTCAACTGGAATCCACTGCACATTGTCTTGTAGATTAATGTTTATATTAATAGCGTTTTCCTTCTTTTTATATAAATGAAGATTAGCGGAAAGTGCCGTAAAATTATAAAAAAAACGCTCCATTTTGAGACATACACTATTTTTGGTACTTACTGCCTGAATGATTTGACGATACTAGTCTGGAATATAAATATTTTGATATTGCCTTAGCACGTTTTCATACGTCCAAAGTCACGATCAGAGTCCAGGTATCTGTGCCCAACGTCGGGAAGTGTATGTTCTATTATTTTAAAAAAATTTTGGAGTATTAAATACTGGTCAAGTGCTAGTATATTAAAGTTTTTGTTTTGACCCGCACAAGAATCGGACCATATTATAAAGTCATCAATTAGTGTATGCTCCCCTTTCAGTAGCTTACAAAATCTGAACAAACAGCTTGCTATTTCTGTACTGCTACTGTTGGCCACATCTTCGGTCCATGTAAAAAATATGGCTTATGGCTTGAAGAAGTAATAATAAATTATAGCCACATTTGCCTTTAAAGCTTTGGAAGTGGATAACTTTGGCAGTGGCGTCGTTTGTTGCAGATCTATAGTTAGATAACCATATACGAGGGTCACGCTATATATTTTGGGGTACAAAAGAACTACAAGTCTTTTGTACGAAAATGATTTTATTTATGTTCAAAATAATCACCTACTGCGTCACTGCACTATTCTAACTGAAGCTTCCACGAAGTAAAAGCTTGAAGCCAGGCATGTTTTGGAATGGTCTCAAAAATTGATGAATTGCTTCTACTATCTCATCCTCTGTCGTGAAACGTCTACCACGTAAATGTTTCTTCAGGTTAAGGTTTAGGTGGAAGGCATGTATACCCCATGCAATACCACAACCTTTATCATGGGCTCCTTAATATTAGTGCTCCAACTTTCTGAGCTCGGTAAGGGCTGTCGGTCACTTCCTCCTTTATTCCTTATGTACTTGCCAACACGCACTTGCCAAGTTTGGATTTTTAACGGCTAAACCCTTAAAATGACGAGTTCTAAAACAAATGCTATACCCCGGGTGAGTAGGGCGAGACGCCTACACTCTCACATCGATTCGTCGATCCGTCCCAAGGATTCTGGGGGGGGGGGCAAAAATTCGTCAATGCCAAAATTAAGACTAAGAAGAACATGATCTGCTAGGAACAAAATTCTGCCCCATTCGAATGTTCGGGAGGGCAGGATTCAAGCGACCTCTGTCATCGAAAGTACCAACATCCGGATTCATTACTGCAACATACGTGGTATCATGTTGAATCTAAATGCTGTTCACCAACACCTTGAACAAGTGCAAACGGACATTCCGCTTCTATCAGAAACACAAGTCTCCCATGGAAGCACTGATTCGCCTGACCTGCAATTTCCCAGATACAACCTCCACTGTAACTTTCGCCTTAGAGGTCGAATATGTGCGTATACCAAGGACAACGTAGGTTGTAAGAGGATGTCCACTTTGGAAAACAACCAATTTGACGCGATTTGGTTCAAACATTCTGGGCCCCAATTTGTTAAATTTTAATGTTGTTTGTATAGGGTCTCCCAATGATAACAACTTCCAAGATCTTTTTTATTACCTTAGTCTGAAAATAGACTACCTCTTATCACAGTTTCCATCTTGCGATATTTCAATTTTGGGAGATTTTAATGGCCACAATTCCAATTGGCTTTATTTTCCATCTACTACTAATCCCGCAGGTCATAGTGCAGAAGCATTTGCTCCATCCTGTGATCTCACACAAATCATTTCCGAACCAACCAGAATCCCTGACAACCCTAACCATACTCCTGGACCTATTCCTTACAACTAACCCACTTGTCTATAAAACAAGAGTCCTTTCCCCACTTGGTCAATCAGACCACTGCCTAACCGAAATATCTTCTTCTATATTCAATCCTACTGTTACTCGAAAAACACATAGAACTATGTGGTGTTTTAAATCAGCTAACTGGAGTGAACTGCTAGATTTTTTGCAATCTTCTCCTGGTGTGAGTATTGCTTCAAAAATTGCTCTTTCAATAACTGAAGTTATCCTGATGGGTATGGAGCTATACATTCCCAAAAACCATAATCGTGTAGGTCATGCCCGTTCCCAACCCTGGTTTAATATGGCTTGCACTGATGCATTATCCCAAAAGCATAAACTCTATATCAAATGGAAATCAAATAAATCTATCGAAAATCGCGCCAACTACATTGCCGCAAGAAATAGTTGCAAAAGCATCATCACCAAGTACAAAGGTGTTTGAAGTAAATGCAAAGAACTAGTGTCATGTTCTTCCTTTCCTCCCATGACGTCTCGCGACGGAGCTGTAGTAGCTGATGCTGTTGAAAAAGACAACCTATTTGTTGATTACTTTGCATCAAATTCACGTCTCAATGATTCTGGTAAAACTGTGCCGTAGCCCAAATCTACCCCATATACTATTAAACCAACCAACTTTTGTTACAAGCTCCTGGAATCAATTATCAATAAGTTTGACCCAAACAAGGCGACTGGCCCTGACAGTATTCCAGCTATTGTCCTTACGCTACCCCGAACTAGTACGTGTATTGTCCAAACTCTTTTCGATCCTCATGTCATCTGAAGAGCTTCCCTCATCGTGGAAGTTGGCAAATGTCCAGTCTATGCCTAAAAAGGGCGACAAAACCGATCCCTCAAACTATCGACCAATAGCTATCACTTTGATTCTGTCGAAAATCATGGGGAAAGCCATCAACCACCAACTACTTTCGTTTCTCGAGTCCAATAAACTCTTAAACGACCACCAGTATGGGTTCAGGAAGAATCGTTCAACGGGTGATCTTTCATGTCACCCAACTTTTGAATAACACATTAGAGAGGTCCGGTGAAACAGTCGTAGTAGCTTTAGATATTTCAAAAGCTTTAACCAGGTTTGGCACAAGTACTTACTTTCCAAGCTCACTTCGTTCGGCTTATTCGATTCGCTCATCAATTGGATATCCAGCTTTCTTGACAAAGTACGTATGTTCTTTTCGAAAGAAACTACTATTAACGGGGAGTAACCCAAAGATCAGTGATAGCTCCCATAATTTTCCTGCTGTACATAAATAACCTCATTTCCTCAACAACTAACCTGATCCATTGATTTGCGGATGACAGCACTCTACATTGTAGTTCTTTTTAGTTTTACCACAACAATAAGTCTAGACAGGACGTTAAGGTGAAAATGGTAGCCTCAATCAACAGTGATTTAGAACGTGTCCTACTCACGTTCAACACCAACAAAACACAGTGTTGCCTTGTGTCAGCCAAGAAAGACCGATTATCTCCTGCTGTAAATATGAACGGCTAAGAACTCAAGTTTTCAAACTCTATTTCTATGTTAGGGTTTTCCGTATCATCGAACCTTTCATGGGTTGACCACATTTTGTCAGTCAGCAAAATAGTTGCTCGTAAACTGGGATTTCTATACAGATCTAAACAGTACTTCACATGCCAACAACTCCTTTTACTGTATAAGGTCAAAATTCGACCTCATTTGTAATACAATTCCTACCTCTGGATCAGTGCTCCCCAATACGCCCTTGATATGGTAAACCACATCCAAAAAAGAGCTATCAGGCTCATAAATGACTCGTCTCTGACTTCTAACCTACAGCCTCTTGAGCATAGAAGAATAGTTTCGGTTATTTCCTTGTTCTATAGTTATTTTATTACCATGGCAAGTGTGCCTCCAAAATACACTTCTTAACACTTTCGCATCCAATCTTCACTAGGAACACCCGGTTTCCCCATTCACACCATAATTACGCACTCAAAATTCCATCGTGTTACACTAAACGGACTCAATCTACATTTTTCCACACGGCGACCAAATTGTGGAATGCACTACTCAGTTCCTGTTTTCCTCCAAACTTTGACTTAAGTCAATTTAAGCTAGCCATTCATAAACATTTCTCGGCAGCCAAACAATATCTCTAAACCCTCCCCGTGTTCCTAAGTGCTTTAGCACGTTAGGCAAATCTTAGCCTGTTCGGGAATACTATAAGTAAAAAAAAAAGATACGTTAACTCACAGAACACTAGGATGTAAAGCTCGAAAAATCCTGAAATTTTAAATAAAATTGTAGGCAACAATTAATGGAAGTCGCCCTATTGTATCATTATTATTGAAGGCTATTTATCATGTACGATAGGTTATTACCAACAAAATGGTACATGCCACACACATCTGCTACGACCTTTAATACACTGCATGTATTCTTTGACGCTGCGTGTCATAAACAGAAATTCTTTTATAGATTATGCAACAAGATGATGTAATTTAATCCCATGTCACACTTTTGTGGCCTTATTTAAATAGCACTGTTGTTCGAGTACCACTGAATAATTTTTAAAAGTTACACAAAACTAGTGAAAAATGTAAACCATTGTAATTTAAAAAAATGTTAGCAACAATTTGAAACAAAGAATTAGAAAATGTGTTGCAATAAGTGAAAGACATTTACAGCAATTATTGTAACTATCAATACCGTGAATATTTTCTAACTATCTTTCATCACTTCTAAAAATAAATTTCTGCTGCAGCTAAACAAATAATTTTCAAAAAATTGGTAAAATTTAGTAATCATAAGTAGATGTAGGATAGTGCACTGGACAAAAAAGAATCCTTTTTTTTTATAAACACATGCAAATATACACAAATTTACTATTGCTCAAATGTTACACAATCTTTAACCTAACACGAATTCGCGCACAATCACGTCTATTATAGACGTAAGTGAACAAATTCAACACTTAATTTAGTTTAATAATTGTAACCATAACAGATATTAAACTACGCAAGGTTATGACCATTATGAATGCAGGTTTTGTCATTTCTTGACGTTATAAAAAGCAATTTTGCAGGTGTGAAGTTGAATAGTTACTAAAAAAATCTTAATGGCAATTAAATTTGTCTCATGTAGCTACATGGTTTTCATGTAAAATAGAACTGTATAGAAAAACAGGTTAAATTATTTGAAAATGTATCATAATCGTTTCAGAACAGATTATATTTCATTTTACTTAATACATTCTGCAAATGTATTCAAATACACACTGTAATTAAAAATAATTGTAATAAAGGAACGTTCGTTATATTTAAGTTAAGTCAGGTTAGATAACCACTTCAAAGTTTTGTGTAATTGAAAGTTCTGGAATAATCACCGGATATACGTTTTTTAACGCACAGCCCTATTTGACGTTGACTTCAAGTAGTCTGAGATACTAGTGTGTGTATGTAAACCTGCTTTTTACTGACTGCTTAAAATACGTTCACCATTTCGATCTACTTGTATTGTGTGTTTAAGCCGATAATTTGATACTCTATAGCAGGGATTCCCAAACTATTTTGGGCCAGAGATCCCTTTTCCAAAATGAACTGATACCTCAGACCCCCATAGCCAAATTACTTTAAAAATCATATCTCTAGTTTTCTTTCCTATTGATACAAAATACTTACCAATTTAAAAACTTTGCGGTTGGTTAAGTGAATAAACTTTTCTCATCAAAATTTAAAAAAATAAATAGACTCAAAATTCAGTAAATATCAATTGTAATTAATAATTATTAATACAAATTACGTAAAAATACTTAAGTAGGTAATTATTTTTTGAAAAAAACATTAAAATCGCAAAGTAAAGATCAAAAAAATAAAAAAATCAGTGTGATGGATGAACCTGGTGAATTTCTACCAATCTAGATAAATCTGGTTCAATATTGGTGACTTGCAGCCTTAAATCTCCGCGTTCGTTGATTGTCAAACGGTTTCTTTGTTTTGTCAAAATGTTTGTAACCACACTGAAGCTTTTTTCAACTAGGTATGATGATGCAAAAGCCTTAAGGTTTTTTGAGCAATGTTCCACAATGCAGGATACCATTTTCCAATGTTGCGCTGCAACCAGAACTTCTGATAGCCTTGGTTGAACTTTTGCTTAAGATCCTCGTCTGTGCTGATGGTGATCAACTCTTCTTGCATTGTCACATTGTTTTCTTCCATGGCAGTGATATTGTACGGATTTATTATCCATTGAGGAATTTATAAATTTAAGAGATCTCAAACCTCTTAGTAAAATCCTTGTGTAATGCGTCCAAGTGAGTGACATATGATAAAATAACATCGTCTTGAAGCATTTCTGGTAATTTTGACAAATTCGGAAACTGTGAATATCCTTTTCTGGTTAAATTTTGTTTATAAAGGATAAGTGTTTGCACCTTAATGTGCGAATTTCTTATAGCTATTTGCGTTATATTTAAACCTGCCTAATGCCATTTTCCTGGAGCCCCCTAAGTTACTAAGTTATTGAATGGGATCTTAATAATGAATCTACCGCTTTCATCTCTCTTTGTGGTATTTTTGAAGTATGTTTCACAATGCTGTTCAGTTGGCGACAGATAGTTTGAATTCATATTGACTGTCTCTAATTGCCAAAATCGTTGGACGGTTTCGTCCTTAATATCGTTGAAATTTGAATTAACGCTGAGATAATTCGTAGAAATAGTTTCCCCTTCATTATAACTTAAATTTTGTAACAACTCTTTTTCGAGTTGTATTAAAATATACCTTAATTTAATATCATTCATTCATTTAGTTCTAAATACAAGAAAATTTTAATTATTAAAATTTAGGAATGAGGTAGGCAACTTAATTTGCATATCTTCATAGTGCATACTTTCGTAAAGATTTATATTCCCATAAACTGTTTTCTAGTCATTTGAGTTGCGCAACGCATCGTGACTTAATTCTATGCGCAAAGGTATTGGGCGCACGACCTCTTCATCTACTTCGAAAGCCTCCATTTTTTCACTTCTTGTTCAATGTCGAAGCAGGCAGCTACTTCTTTTTGATTTTTACCTAAATTTATGTGAAAGTGCCATCGAATTGGTGGTAAGAAATATTTTTAATACATTTACAAGTAGTAAGCCGACACCATCCCCATCACTTTTTTTACGTCACAAGCCCCGCCCCCTTTCACTTTTTATATGCCCACGTGGGGGACCGCATTTTCCACCCTTATTTTTACTCGCTTATGTGTAGGACGTATTTTTTCACACCTATTTTTACACATCCACGTGTGAGACCGTGTTTTCAACCCTTTCTTCTCGAAGGCCCTTTTCAATCCTAATTAAAGCTTTTTTTAATTTTAATGGCATACGTGTATGACGTGTTTTTTCACCCCTTATTTTATGACAGCTCACGTATAGGACGCGTATTTTCTACCCTTTCTGTACTTGCGCACGTGAGAGGCAGATGTAGGCATTGGGGCTGGGGGCTGGTCTAGAGATAAGTCTTAGGGTTGGATCTGGGGCTGGAGGCTGGACTTGGACTTGGGGTTGGTCTTAGGGTTATTTTTGATGGTATTAATGTCCTTCTGGCTATATTAAGAGCAGTGTCCCTGGAGGTTAGGCAAATGCACACGCATACAATATTGGAAATTGCATAATTAATAAGATATTATTATTAAAATTATCGATCCTATTGCTTTAAAATGGTCACATGCTATTGGATGATCTTTTACCTATACGAGAAAACGTTGTATTTCTAATAAGGAGGTTCTTGTAAGACACGTGTAGGGCTTCGCAACTTCTTCTCAGGCCTTCTCCGCCTGATCGGAGATGGTGCGGGAACCTAACCTTGTAAGACAAGTGTAGAGCTTAGCTCCTATCGTGGCCCCCTTGATGCAATTGTATGTTTCCGCGTTAGCGGTATGTAATCGGGTGTTTATATTAAGCCATTCACAAAGCGTATTTTAGTGAGACACGTATAAAAAATTTCAGTTTAACATGTGGTAGCGTTGAAGGAAAAACTTCTAAAGGTAAGCGTATTATTTTTAAGATATGTTTTTTACCTGATATTGCTAACAAAAATGCTGATAAAGATTTTTTAAAATGTATTATTACACAGGTTAACGTCATAAGATCACCTCTACAAAATAGTAGGTACGCACGGATTTTAAACTTATAGTTATTGTTAATTCACGTATATAATAATAAACCATTAAAAGCTTTTGCCTTTTATTTCCGTTATATCAACTGTGCGTGCGTGCGTGCGTGCGTGGTGCGTGCGTGCGTGCGTGCGTGCGTGCGTGCGTGCGTGCGTGCGTGCGTGCGTGCGTGCGTGCGTGCGTGCGTGCGTCGTGCGTGCGTGCGTGCGTGCGTGCGTGCGTGCGTGCGTGCGTGCGTGCGTGCGTGCGTGCGTGCGTGCGTGCGTGCGTGCGTGCGTGCGTGCGTGCGTGCGTGCGTGCGTGCGTGTGTGTGTGTGTCGCGCGCGTGTGCGCGTGTGCGCGTGTTCGCGTGTGCGCGTGCGCGTGTGCGCGTGAGCGCGTGTGCGCTGTGCTGTGCGCGTGCGCGTGCGCGTGCGCTGCGCGTGCGGTGTGCGTGTGCGTGTGCGTGTGCGTGTGCGTGTGCGTGTGCGTGTGCGTGTGCGTGTGCGTGTGTGTGTGTGTGTGTGTGTGTGTGTGTGTGTGAGAAAGAAAGGGGAGGAAGAAACAAGATAGAGCAAGAGAGAGGTGTGCATTATCAACTTCAGAAAATGTTCATTAGTCTATACGCCACTAGATGGCGCTAAAATCAATTTTTTACTGAAAGGGGCTAGGGCGCAGACCCTGATACAAGTCCTGCCTTACAAGAACCTCCTTATTAGAATACAATTTTGTATGACGGGGCGAAGGCCTACAGCTGTAAGATTAAGTTAGAACAACATGCAATTGCATCAAGGGGGCCACGATAGGAGCTAAGCTCTACGCTTGTCTTATAAAGTTAGGTTCCCGCACCATCTCCGGTCAGGGGGCGAAGGCCTGAGAACAAGTTGCGAAGCCCTACACGTGTCTAACAAGAACCTCCTTATTAGAAATACAACGTTTTCTCGTATAGGTAAAAGATCATCCAATAGCATGTGACCATTTTAAAGCAATAGGATCGATAATTTTAATAATAATATCTTATTAATTATGCAATTTCCAACATTGTATAAGTGTGCATTTGCCTAACCTCCAGGGGCACTGATCTTAATATAGCCAGAAGAACCTTAATACAATCAAAAATAACCCTAAGGCCAACCCCAAGTCCAAGTCCAGCCCCCAGTCCCAGATCCAACCCTAAGACTTATCTCTAGACCAGCCCCCAGCCCCAATGCCTCTCACGTGCGCAAGTACAGAAAGGCTCTAATTCTACCATAGGGTAGAAAATACGCGTCCTATACGTAATCTGTCATAAAATAAGGGTGAAAAAACACGTCATACACGTATGCCATTAAAAATAAAAAAAAGCTTTAATTAGGGTTGAAAAGGGCCTGCGAGAAGAAAGGGTTGGAAACACGGTCTCACACGTGGATGTGTAAAAATAGGGGTGAAAAAATACGTCCTACACGTAAGCGAGTAAAAATAAGGGTGGAAAATGCGGTCCCCCACGTGGGCATATAAAAAAGTGAAAGGGGGAGGGGCTTGTGACGTAAAAAAAGTGGTGGGGATGGTGTCGGCTTACTACTTTTACATAAAATTAAAGCATTTTTTCTTTTTAGGCACTTATTTTTTTATACCAATTTTTACTTTAATTACACTCTTATCATACTTTTTATTATTGCTTCGATTAGCAACGTAATTACATTTTAAATACGCAGTTGGTTTTGCCGTTGCGTGCATTTTCGTTTTTGGTTGCGTTTATTTGCATGTAAAAAACTTCAAATAATGCAATAAATGGTGGATTTGAAAAATTGCAAGAAGATATTTACTATTTTATGGATAATTCCAGTTCTGTGTGGCTGATTACATTATAACCAGAAATTGCGCCATAGTGACGCCAGTATGACCTCATCTTGTTGACGTTTTCTATTCATGTGATACCAAAGGTAACACAACCAAATTTTATGTACCAACTTTTCGAAGGTATTTGTTTCATAATTATTTATACGTTAAGAATAGTTTTAGGACATTTTTTCCTTTATCATCCTTCATTAATTTGTAAATAAGCATAATTCTACATTGATATTTTTTTTTTGATTTTAATAGAAAACTTTTATTGTACACTAGATCGGTTTAATTGTTCCGACATTTACAACTAAAAACAATTTGGCGCCCGAGTTCCTTTTTTATTATTAATTCATTGCATATTTTATTATTTAGGACGAGTGAAAATAATCAAGCAGCATTTAAGGTAACTGAGCAATCAAAAATTAATAAATCTGGCCCATTTTAATTTACCGACAAGAGACGAAGGCACAATTAGTGGTGAATGGTTGTATCTCCAGTCAGTTTGACGATTTGTGTTTGGAGAACATATTTACTTTTTATTCATTATTACTTTATTACATTCATTTATTAAATTTAACTATTCGACCACTTTCTCAGTAATAACAGGTAAAACTAAACATTTGCTATCTACACTAAAATTATTGACGGTAGAAGGAACCGTAACTTGTACTTGCTAATTAATATTTGATAAAGCCGTTCCCTTAACTGCATAATTCACTTGTGTAACCTTACTCTTTAATAATTTGCACATTTGTTCTGATATAAAATTGCTTTGAGAGCCACTGTCTAACAGTGTTCTACAAGTATACGCGTTATTTTTGTTATCTCGTGTTCTAACATTTCCCGTAGATAATAAAACCTGGGACGTTACTGAGCTAGTCCTTATTGAATGGTTTGCAAGGGTCGTTTGGTTACTTGCTGATGGTAACCGATTTTCACTATTATTTGTCGAAGCTTATTTATTTTGGTCATTGCTTCCTGTATTTTCTAAATGCAGCAAAGAATTATGACGCCTTCCACATCTTGCACATTTACCTGCTCGACATTATGCGAAAAATGATTTTTACGCAGACAATTAACCCTTTCGTCCCTAGCGGTACACATATGTACCAGCGATTTCTAAAAAAACTTGGAAGACCGATTTAACGTTCTATCTAAGCGGAATTTGTACCACGCCGGATTTTTGGGTTGCGACTTTATGCTATAGGCTAAAAAATGTCTCATTTTTAAGTCAGGTTAGGTCAGTGCACAGCTGATTGCAAACGAGATGCCACGTGTTTAATATTTCTGCATGTTTTTACGAATTGCTAGTGTGTGACTTGTTCTAAAATTGTTCATCAAGTATTCCTACATTGAGGTATGTATTAGTTATAGTTTTGTATTAGTTATAGTTTGTTTACTGTTTATTGGTGACTTTTTTTGCTGTGGTACATATGTATACCAGTCGGGTTATTGATGGTACATATGTTTACCAGCAGGTTTTAGTGAATTATTTTTTTACTACACACCAAATAGGCAAAGTACAAAAAATTTTGTAAAATAGTAAAGTAATTGCATGTAGTTTATATAGCGTAAAATATTGATAAATAAACCAATAAATTTTGGTAAAAAAATTATTTATTTTATTCTAGTCGGAATTTTATTAGTATTTGAAACCTGTAGGTATATTGATTAGGTTCGACTATTTACAAGGAATTTCATTTTAATTTTAGCATCAAAATGAAACGCCGCGGCCGATGTTTGTCCGAGAAGGAATTAGAAAAACTTGTTGATGAAATGTCGGATATTTCCGAGTTGGAAGAAGAACCCTTTAGTTCTGGATCCAGCGATAACTATGACCCCAACGAAGATGTACAAAGTGATACATCACAGTCCTCAGATTGTCGCAATCCATCACCAAAAGTGTTTGGCCCTACATTGAATAATTCTTCAATTCAAATTTAGAAAGTAAGTCAGAATCAGACCAGGAAATGCAAATTCAAACAAATGCAAATCTGGGTATTTCCAGCTGCCTCATTCACTTCTGCAAAAATTATACCTCCTGAGAGATCTGCTGCTGTTAGCAAAGATATAAATAAAAATATGACTCCTATGAAGGTTTTTCATAAAATATTTCCCCATTCATTATATCTTCATATAGTGGACTGTACAAATCAGCGAATTGATATTCTAAATAGAACCAAAAAAAGAAATGAAAATAAAACTGGTAAGGGAGAAATACAAAAATTATTGGGATACATGTTTGTCATGTCGTATAATAAGCTACCCGGTTTGAAACATTACTGGAGTCAGAAGGAGTCAATGGGAAATGAAACCATTGCAAGAACTATATCACGTGATCGATATATGCTTTTGTCCTCAAAAATATACTTTGCTCCCCCAGAAAAACCAGAAAATCCCTCTAAAACGTATTATGTGGATGACCTAATATCATGCCTCAAACACACATTTAGTAAATGTCGCCAAGATAGTCAGTTTCAAAGCATTGACGAGTCAATGACAAAATTCAAGGGGCGTTCGTCTCTGAAGCAGTATATGCGTCTAAAACCAACAAAACGGGGCATCAAGTTGTAGCTTCGTTGTGATGCTCATTCAGGATACACATATGACATAAATGTATATTCCGGCAAAGTATCAACCCCAAACAGATCAAGATGAATCTTTGACTCTTGGAGAAAAAGTTGTCAAGTCACTAGTCTTATCTATCAAATCTCAGGATGTAGTTCCATGCTTTGACCGATTCTTTACCAGTGTAAATTTGTTGGAAACTATAGATTTCCCGGCTTTCGGTACTTGCATGGCCAATAGAAAAAACGTTCCTAAAATGGGTGGTAAACTAAAACGTGGAGAGTCTAAATTTAGGGCCACAAATCGTGGGCTGTTATGTGTCAAATGGCAAGATACCAAAGAGATACTACTAATGAGTAATTGTCACAAACCCGACATTACTACCATAAAAAAGAAAACGAAAACCGGAAAGCAACAAGTGATTAATTGTCCAGAAGCATATCATTTTATAGGCAAAAAATGGGAGGTGTTGATCGAGCGGATCAGATGATTGGTGTCTATGATCACGACAGAAAATCCGCGAAATGGTGTAAAAAAGTATGGTACACATGCCTCAGTATGTGTGCTGTAAATGCATAGATTATTTATAACGACCTGAGGCGTGAAAAGGAAAATATTGCTTTTCTGCCATTTCTGGTAATGAAGAACTCGTATCAGAAGGTATGAAAAATACTAGTTTACCACCACCTAAAAAAGGGCCTATTTCCAAAAGAAGAAAACTGTATGGAACCACACCCTTACACCTTCCCCTGGAAGGACAAACCAGAAGGAGGTGTGTAAGATGCTCACAGGGAAAAATACAAAAAAGGACTAGGACTATTTGTCAAGAATGTAACGTTCCTTTATGCAAAGACTGTTTATCGCTGTATCATACACAGTAAGTTTTCCTAAAAGTTTTGATAGCTTAGTGTGTGTGAGAAAATGATATAGGTTTATTTTTGTGTATTTCCTTGTTTTTTACTTAAATAGTATCTGGGTTGTATTTACAAATATTACATTTATAAATATGTTGAACTTTATTTTTTTCAATAAATAACATTTTTTTGTTTCTATGATTTGGTACCTATTGGTACATATTTGTACCAAACAAACACCCTGTTGGTACACATATGTACCGTGTCCTCCCCACCACCTCCTTGAAAAAATATTAATTTTGATGGTAAAGTATGATTGGTTGACAAATAATCAACAAATTAAACGTAAATTTAACTTTCAAAACTGGTTTTTCATATTCAGGGACGAAAGGGTTAAGGCATAATCGGGGTTTTGCCTTGTCTTTTCCTGTCTTGTCATTTTTTCCAATATACCGCATTTACCCTTAAGGAAATTATTCACATCAGTTATATTAGGTAATTCGCCCTTAAATTCGTATGATTTCCACTCGCGACGCGTTACCGAGTCAAATTTGCTAGTTAGAATATAAATAATTAGTCTGTCCCATGCGTCGGTTTGTTCACCTAATACATTAAGGTCCGGTTGTATAAAGGTTTTTTCAAGCGGAGGTTGGCCAACCGTCGGTAGAATGTCAACCAGTGGTCGAAATTGGTTTTGTTGTATAAACGAGAATGAGATAAGGGTTGAGTAACCAAAGGTTGAATTCATTTCGTAAAAATTGGTAGTGGTGATATTTAGGGACTTTCAGTGAAATGACAGTATTTTATTAGTTTCCCTCACTATTCTCATAACCTTTTCGTGCTTCCTCGTTTTCATTACCTTTATTTAACGTTATTTTATTATTATTATTACTTATTTATTGTTAGTCGTTAAATATTAGTGTTTCTATTCGTTTATTATAGTTAGTCGTTAAATATTAGTGTTTCTATTAATCAATCCTGTCATCAACAGCAACAAGGTAAGGTTGAGCTATCATGTAGTTCATAAGATTAATAAGAAACTTGATAAAGTAGATGTCCACTCGTAAGAGAATATCGTTTACTGATTCTGACATGATTAGTGGATTTTGTACAAAAATATTCATCGGTGGTCGAATAAAAAAACTGACGCAGTTACATGGACACAGAAGGTAACAAGTTTATGCAATTCTTGTTAAACATAAGTTTATTTTCATTTGTTTATTTCCATTGCATTAAATAGGGACAAAATTTGTACAGAATTTAATTGTGTAATTGACAAAAAAACTACAGAGCAGCTAAGAACAAAGTTGGACAATTTAAAAAAAGAATCAAGACGGTACTTTGCAAAGCAAAGGCAGATGTTGTATAGAACAGGAGGAGGCCCGCTTGAAGATAACATTAAAGAGGCAATTAAAAATTTGTATGCCAAGATAAGAGCCATTATAAATTTTTCAATCGAGGGATTACCGATGCATGCCGATAGCGATACTCTTGACACCGATTATATGGTAAGAGAATGCACTACTTGTTAATGCATTGTTAACTGTTTATTTTATAGATACCCGCTAATTGTGGACATATTGGAAACATCGGAAAGTGCCACACCTGTTCCAACTGAAGAAATTACAGATGTTCCTCAAATGACAAAACAATCTGACCTTGGTATGTAACTACTTGTAATATATTTTCCAAATTTAATTAACATAATCTTTAAGACTGTGGAAGGACAGAAAATATTTTGAAAAGAAAAAAACACCCCATTTTAAGAATGGAGAAAAATAAAAAACCAAAGACATCCTTAGAGGTATTAAAAGATGTGACATCATCAAAGGCGGACTTAAATAAATTAAAACAAGAGCTGTTATTTAAAGAAGATAGGAGAAACGAAGAAATCCACACAGAGAAGCTCAAATGACTTCAACTTGATAATGAACGGAAGAGATTAGAAATAGAATTACTAAAAAAAAAAAATTAGCACAGTAAATATTTTTATTTGTATCATATTTCAATTTAAATTAGAAAAATATGTAATAAATTCTTGGCGAAAATCTATTATGTCTTGCTGATTAAAATAATTATCCTCAATTTCAACTGGCAATGGTATATCATCCTCATCGTCTGGTGGTTGGTCTTTTCTAACAATTGCTAGATTATGTAACACAGCACAAGCCACTACAACTGCTTGAGCTGTGCCCACTGACAAACGTATTCCCAATGATAATATTAAAAAACGGCGTTTCCATACTCCAAACAATCTTTCAATTGGGTTGCGAGTTCGTATTTGTGATTCATTAAAAAGATGTTCACCTCTCGTAGCGGGATGCAACAATGAGGTTATTAAATATTTTGTGAGTGCATAACCTGAGTCTCCCAACAAAATATTATTAAATTCATTTCTTTCAAAGCGATCTTTAATTCTAGAGTTATTAAAAATCGTTTGATCGTGTGTTGCACCGGGGCACCGCGCAACAACATCTCTAATTCGTAAATTAGAGTCTCCAACCACTTGTACATTTAACGAAAAATACCCTTTCCGATTTCGGAAATATTCTGCATTAATGCCTCCTACAAAAAATTTTATTTATAAAAGTACTGCTACTCTGCTATTATATAAACCTGGTGATTATAACTTGATATGAGTACAGTCAATCGCTCCGACAACTCTTGGAAATCTAGAAATGTTATAAAAGTCCAATGTGGTACTTGTCATTTCATCATCATTTTGTGGCATATAAATATAATTCGGTGCTAGCAATGTAATTGCATTTGTCACTCTCTTTACAATCCTGCTAGCAGTAGATTTATCAACACCTGTAAAGTCACCTACGCATACTAACATATTGCCTGTTGCATACAAGCGTAACGTCAGCAATAATTGATTTAATGATGAAATTGCGTGATTTCTGAAATTATTCCCTAAATGTAAGTAGTAAATATGAACAAAGGCATTCACTAACCTGTTTGTCTCCGGTATCAACTGTTCCTCAATTTACTGTAGTAGAAGTACGGCACTATCTTTTGTTAGACGAAATCTAACAAAAAACTCTTCTTCTGACCAATTAGCAAAGTGATCCGGCCGTGTACGAAACACACGCTCATTTCGTGCATGGCGTTGCAATTGTAACGAAACTTCTTCTTCTGATTCTGAAGATGAACTACTACGATGCAATAAACACTGACTGTCAGGATTAGAACTATCTTCGCTAGAAGATGAAGATAAGGAACTTGAATTTTCCATTTAAACTATAAAAAAATTACATTAATTCAGTTTTAAACAAAAGATACTTAACCTTACCTGGTAGCTGTTGACGGCAGGATTGATTAAAGAAATACTAATATTTAAAGACTAACAACAATTAACGAATAGATAATTCATAAAAAAACACAACCAACTTAACGAAGATAATAAATAAACGATAACAACAGGTTTTATTTATTTTTGACAACAACAAAAGGAGCAAACAGACTGCTTTAACCTCAAATAACAATTCAACCGTAGCTTCAAATCAATCAAACTCAAGTTTTCTTGCGGTTCTGTCAACCGCGGATTGAATCTCAGGTTTAGTACCAACCGACGATTATACAACTAAAATTTCGAATCAACCGCTGGTTGTGTTGTAACCGACGGTCAACCCGACTTTATACAACCGGCCCTAAGTGCTCTTAACCTTCCGTCGGGCGCAATTCAAATCCTAACACGATCGGCCACAATTCATCTGACAGACTAATGTACACAATTAATGCAATTTTTTAGCGTAGGTAAAGAAAAACGTTTCAAACTTAAGTTTTCACTTATATTTGCGTTTATTTATGCTTTCAGATAACGTTTTAATATTTCTTTGCAGTTATCATTTACAAATTTGAACAAATCATCAAATTGTTCAAAAAAAAACTTTTCTCAAAAACATAACTCAAAATTCACTTTAACTTTATAAAACAAGTCCACATAATCATAAAATCAAAAATAAAATAATGAAAAGTTATTCATGAGCTAGGTTGAGACACTATAAAAGCTGAATCATAACATTTTTCATACATCATCTTGGCATGCTCCAAACAGAATACTTCAACATTACATTTCAGACATTTATATTTTTTCATTTGACGACATTTGGAACACCTCTTTCTCTGTCCGTCGTGGCATGCAGGTGCAGGCATATCCTGATGTTATGAGGTAGGCTGGAACTCACGTAGTTCGTTTTGCAATTGAATAGGCATTCCCCTTGTTTGGAGTTGTTACAAACACAGCTCGTTGCATAGATCTTTTAAACAACCTCGCCTTATGCTGGTGTTTGAATCGGGATTGTTATTGAAGACATATTATCACTTCTGAATTAATACCTGCTATACCTAGTGGTGCAACGAAAGCCACCATTGGCCATCTTCGTACATTTATAGCGCACAATTTGTCAACTACATCGACTCCAGATTTGGTGGTGTTATAATCCAAAACCATTTGTGGTTTTCGTGTGACTGCGTCAACTTGGTCGTCATCGTGCATGCTTGAAATTAGAAGCACATTTCTCCCTTTTTTCGGCACAAATGACACAAGTGAGCAGTTCTTTGTAAAACCGAAATGACTACTATTTGCAGCCTTAGATTTTATGTTCACAAATTTAGGAGGGATCTGGCGTTTGTTTTTTCGCAAGGTTCCCAACAATGACAACTTTTTTGCTTTGAGAGCCTGCACTAATTCGTAACTTTTCAAGTTCAATACCAAATTAAAAAATTGTACACCAAAACCATCTTCTCCCCATAACTCTTCTAATTACTGCCTATTGCTCCTTAGAACGCCTACAAGATCGAGCAAACCAATAAAACTGCGAAATTCAATCAAATCAGTACGTTTTGCATCCCTTTCTGTTGAATAGTTTTCTTTTATCTTCTCAATGTATATATTTGTATACTTTACGATCAAATCAATTACGTCATTCGAAAAAAGATTATTCCAGCATTCATTTGGGGACCTTGAATTCGCAACAAAAGATTATGTGCTCTCCTTCTGATTCTATCCGAAGGCTTTACTTTTGACCATTTAGTTCCATCCTTACCTACATAAAATTCTTGACCAGCCGTTTCGTCTTCATCAGAGCTCTCACCATCTTGGTCAGTATTAGAATCCTCTTCTCTTTCTTCTACATTTTCTTCAGTATCAGTGTCGGACTCGTCATCTCCACTGTTCTCATTAGCCAATATTTCGTCTTGACTCCACAAAATAAGATGAATTTCCGCCAAGTATGCAGGGTTGCGCAGGCCAAACTTTTGAAGAGGAGGTTTTTTTGATGTTGAAGTCATTCCTTTCAGAAAAATAAAAATAAAATAATCCTATGACACGAACGGCCGCAATAATCTGACAGATTATTATTTGTATCTCACAGTAAATAAAGGTCAATATCACTAAATTAGGGACTAGAACTTGTTTCACATGCTGTTTTAGGTTTAAAAAAAGAAATATAAACAAAAAAAGTGAAAATTCGAAAATCAAAAATACTTACACGATCGGGCGCAATTCATCTGAGAGATTAATGCACCCCTCACGACACTCAGCGAAGTACTGGAGAAAAACCGAAAACGATCTTTTGTAAGTGGGAGGGAGACAGGAAGCTACTAGGAGACTCACTCCATTCCCCTCCGATCTCTCTGATTGGTGCAAAAAAAACTCGTGACTTCATCTCACAGATTAGTTGCGCCCGACAGAAGGTTAAATGCTTTGTTATATTATCAAATAAACCACGTAAATCTGAATAGGATTCCTTGGTTACAGTTGGTAGTTGTAGTTGGAATATTGCATGTATGTGGTTATGAATGATTAAATGTTTATTTTCATATCTATTTTTGAGTAACTGCCAAGCTACATTATAATTACTTGAGGACACTTCAATAGATTGAATGATTTGTGATGGTTATGGTTCCCTTTCTAGTGAAGAACGTAAATAATAAAACTTTTGTATTTGTGATATTGAACTATTGTTTTCAACTAATGCATTGAATGAGTCCCTGAATTCTAGCCAATTTTCATATTTTCCATCAAACGTTTTTAGCTTTATAGCAGGCAATTTTATTCAGAGTTATGGCTACCTGAGGCAACTCCAGCTTGATTAGCGTTATCAATTGACTGTTTGTATTTTGAACACATATTCTTAATTTTTGTAATTAATTGAAAATAATCCCTTTCAAAATATTTTCTTCCTTTTTCGTCTGTTTCACACGGAAAATTCAATTCTAATTGAGATTGTACAGATTCAAAATCTGCCCAAGTGGGCTGTTCAAATTTTTCTAACCTACATGTTAATTCAATAATTATGTTATCATTTAAATACATGTTTGCAAGTGAACAAATATAATTATTTAGGCGTGTTAGTTTCCCCTTAATTTGTCCGCGCTTACACCTTAATGCCTCTGCCATGACTCAAATTAAATATAAATAGATTTTTAATGAATAAATCACTTACAGGAGTAAGAAGGAACTTGAAGAAATGGACCTCAATCTTTGTTACTGCTTCTTTACTGCCATATCTTGCACTGAACCTTTGGATTACTAATTTCCCAACGGTTGGCCACTGCTTTAATTTGTTAATTTTATTTTTGATATTATCCATATATCCGGATTTTCGAAGGACCAAATGTTTGCACCTTAATGTACGAGTTTCTTATAGCTGCCTTTAAGAAGCTTGAAACGAAACTAAGCGCTTGTACCATTCTGCCCACCTAACGGTGTCCCTTTTTTAAACCTGTACCTGCTCCTTGGGGTAAACGGCATATTTTTACATCTTAAACATTCTTAGAATATACGCAGTGACGTAGTTATTCCCCTACAACTAATTACATTTAATGGCTTGAACAATAAGCTTACTCACAAAGGCCGATATTATTGATTTTGTTTTAATCAAGTTGAGATCGTTTTACAATTGTTAAGATTTTCTTTCAAATTTGGATCTTTTTCTTGTAAAAACTGCAATACAGATTAAAAAATAGCTGGAAATCTTGCTAAGCAAGAGCCCCTTGATAGCCAGTGAACTTCAGTGTGCAGAAGTAACCGAGTAAAGACTTCGTCGTTTTCCTCACTTAGCTGAGCAAATAACCCAGAGTTCAAAGAATTGCTTCAAATCTTGTTGACAACATTTATAACATATTGTAAAGGCTGGTGCAATCTAGGACTTGTTTGCTACTAAATGCTGTCTGTGAATCACGCAAAGAATGACCAGTACCTCAGGCAGTTGTCGCTTTAAGTGAGCTATAAAACCACGATGACGATCAACCATAGATGGTGAACTATCAGTCGCAACAGAAACAATGTTCTTCCATGGTATAGCTTTGTCGGCAAAAAAACGTTCCACGACCTGAAAAACCAATTCTCCTCTGGCATCAGTCTCTAAGTATGTAGCAAAAAGCAGTTCTTGGCACATATTTTCATCTTCAATATATATCGAACATATCCTAACAACACAGCTTCATTGCCGGGTACTGTAGACTCGTCCAACTGGAGAGAGAATCTGTTGGTCTGTAAGAAATTGCATAAAATGTTTTCCACATCGCGACCCATCTCGTCTATTCGCCTCTGAACGGTGTTATTTCTCAAAGGAATTCTCTTTATTATATCATGTGCGGGCTTGTGCAATACATTGTTGAGGACCTCCGCATTGGCTGGCAAAATAAGCTGCTCTCCAATTGTGTGGGGTTTCCCCAACTTCGCTATTAATAAAGATATATTATAGGAGGCAAACATCGATCTTATGGATGGCCTTTTCTCTAGTTTTTCTTTAAGTGCTTGAAATAATGACAAGGGCTTACTTTTTTTGTCAGAATGTACTCTTGATAAGTGGTCCTCCATTTTTGAAGGTTTCACGGCATCGTTATTACTGAATACTTTTTCACATATGAGACACATCGGCAAGTGTTGATTTGATAGAGATGGAATAAACCCAAACTTCAAGTAGCCCAACCTGTATTGTCTGCATTTTTTTTTCGTGTCTGTCATCATAAAACTCGCACTAAACCTGCAAATAAAAAAAAATGTTTAAGAAACTACTTACAAAAAGACAACAATAAAACTGTTAAATTATTATATGCGTCAAATTTTAAAAGTACAACAGTGATACTTCCTACTAAAATATTAGTCATTCTGATAACAAGTTGGTACACGTAACACAACTCATACAGTATCTTGAAAGTTTCAAATAAGAACTTGTGTTAATTAATAGAGGTCGATTTTTAGACCTCGTGGACCCCCAAAATCAGTTTTCGTTTATGTCGACCCCTGGGAACCGATTTTGACCCCAAGAGAATCCCTGCTCTATAGAATAAAGTTTGACTTGTTGTAGTTGAAATGCATTTTCATTCAGAAACGCGTTTACGAAATTTACGACTTATTAGAATGCACCTGTGAACAGCCGTAATGCAACTATAATATTATTATTACAATCAGAATCGTGTGAAATATATTACTTAAGGCTATTCTTAAGTAAAAGTGTTTTCGGTAGATATTCAAAAGGGCTTTTGGAGATTAAAAAAATAAAAATTTTAAATTTGAAAGTTTAAATTTTAAGAATATTGCTGTGACTTGGACGTCGCAATTTAGCGGAATACTGGACACATAAATGAAAATTTAATTCACACCAATAAATACATGTTATTTAAGATCTGTTTTCTTATAAGTATTTTAATATGTAAAAACACGGCCCTGAGATTCAAAGACACAAATTTAAACACAAGGGTTAAGTGTTGCGTTTTATTTTAAAAGCGAAGATAGTAATTACTATGAAAACCTAATTTATTATGTGTTGCAGACACATTAGAGAAAGTTGTTGTCCGTTCGCCGAGTCGCATTGAAATGCATTACTCAGACACTCCGCTCAGAGTCAAAGGTTTAAAGTTTTCGCTAAAGGTTAGGCAAACAAAATTGGTAGAAATTTTGGAAATGCTTCCAAGTTTGCCTTTATGACCCTGTCATGAAGAACCTGCAAGAAAGAAGTACTTTTCCACCTTTTATAATCCCGAAACAATAGATATGTCCTGCAACCACTCGTTGCAAAGCTATCGACGAACCGCACCTGTCAGTCTCACAATCCGTTCCTTAATGCCACCAAAACGAGATAGCTTATACTACCGTAACGGTAGATCACACATACGATATCACTTGTTTCGGCATAGAATGGGGCTTGAAACCATTACTACACACAGCTTAGGAGGGTGTGTTAAGTCATTGAATTATAACCACTACATATCTGATTAAACTATTGGTTATGAACGAGTACGAATAACCTATTGTGCAACTTTCTGGTGTTTTGGAGCATACTGTTTCAGGAACTGTCAAAAGGGTTGAAGAGACGCTCTACCAGAGGAGTGGATAACAGGTTTCTGTATCTAATTAAACTATTGGTTATGTTATGAGCGAGGACGAATAACCCATTGTGCAACTTTCTGGTCTATTGGACCATACTGTTTCAAGAACTGTTAAAAGGGTTGAAGAGACGCTCGACCAGAGGAGTGGATAAAAGGTTTCTGTATTTCATCAGTACTTTCGTATTGTGTTGATATGCTCGATTAACAAGATACGATTGTGCTCACCATTATTTGACGTATTACTACGTACCCGACTATATAAACGCCGCTAAAATTATATATACGGCTTGCAACCATTACGATGAGATAGCTAGTCCTATTTCGGATTTTTCTGTCATGTAATTAATACCCATTATGATACATAACACCATTATTTATTCGTGTTCATGTGCATGTGCTTGTACGTGTGCATGTGCGTGAGCGTGTACGTGTGCGTGTGAGTGTACGTGCAACTATACGTGTACGTGTGTGAGCATGTACGTGAACAGTGTGTACATGAGTACATGTGCATGTTCATGGTGTTTGCATTTACGTGTACGTTTGCATCTGTGCTCATTTGAGCATGCACGCACTGTCGTATTTCAAGTCTGCGCAGTGTGCGTGTGTGCGATGTGGTGAGTATGTGTGTGTGCGTTAATTTTATTAGTATATCTAAAACTTAAGTTCATTACACTCTAGGCGCTATGTGTATGTGTGTATTTTAGATGTAAGTGTTTGCGTGCGTTCGTCGTGTGTTGTGTATGTGTTGTGTATCTGCATGGCTATCTGCGCGTGTGCGAGTTAGCGTGTGACCGTAGTGAGTGTGGTAATCCTGTGGTGTCGTGAACGTAGATGAGTGGGGGTGTTATGTGACGTGTGTGTTGTGTGCTAGTGTGAGTGTGCTGCGTAGCGTGTGTGTATGTGTGTGTGTTGCGCACGTATGCGTGTGGTGTGTGTGTAGGGTTGCGTGGGGAGTTCGTGCGTGTCGCTGTGTTGTGTGTGTGCTTCATGTTGTGTGTGTGTGTGTGTGTGTGTGTGTGTGTGTGTGTGTGTGTGTGTGTGTGTGTGTGTGTGTGTGTGTGTGTTGTGTGTGTGTGGTGTGTGTGTGTGTGTGTGTGTGTATGTGGTGTATGTTGTGTATGTGTGGTATGTAGTGTGTATGTGTATGTAGTGTATGGTTGTATGTGTATGTGTATGTGTTGTGTTGTGTAGTGATGTGTATGTGTAGTGTGTATGTGTATGTGTATGTGTATGTGATGTGATGTGTAGTGTATGTGTATGTGTATGTGTAGTGTATGTGTATGTGTATGTGTTGTGTATGTGATGTGTGATGTGTGATGTGTGATGTGTGATGTGTGTATGTGATGTGTGTGTATGATGTGATGTGATGTGTATGTGTATGTATGTGTATGTATGTGTATGGTATGTGTATGTGTGTGTGTGATGTGATTGTGTATGTGATGTGATGTGATGTGTGTGATGTGATGTGTATGTTGTAGTGTGTGTGTATGTGTATGTGTATGTGTTGTAGTGTATGTGTATGTGTGTGTGTAGTGTATGTGATGTGATGTGTGATGTGTAGTGATGTGTATGTGATGTGGTGTTGTGTGTGTGATGTGATGTGTATGTGTGATGTGTATGTGTATGTGTATGTGTATGTGTATGTGATGTGATGTGATGTGTATGTGATGTGTGTATGTGTATGTGTATGTGTATGTGATGTATGTGATGTGCATGTGCATGTGATGTGTATGTGATGTATGTGATGTGATGTATGTGATGTGATGTGCATGTGATGTGTCATGTGATGTGCTGTTGTGTGCATGTGCATGTGCATGTGCATGTGCATGTGCATGTGATTGTGCATGTGTGCGTATGTGTGTCGTGTCGTGTCGTGCGTGTCGTGTCGTGTCGTGTGCGTGTCGTGTCGTGCGTGTGCGTGTCGCGTGTACCGTGCAGTGCGTGTAGCGTGTCGTGTCGTGTACGTGTACGTGTCGTGCGTGTGCGTGTACGTGTCGTGTCGTGTACGTGTGCGTGTCGTGTAGTGCGTGCGTGTCGTGACGTGTGCGTGTGCGTGTGCGAGCGCGTGCGCGTGTGCGTGCGCTTGTGCGTATGTGTATGCGTGCGTGCGCGCTTGCAAGGGCGCGTGCGTGCGTGCCTATTTGCGTGCGTGCGACCGTGTTTGTGTGTGTGAGTGAGTGGTAGGCGGGAGAGTGTGTACGTGTGTGTGTTTGAAATGCGTTGACATAAACGCGTGTGTGCTTTGGTGTTTGCATGCATGAATTTAAAATTAAAAATTCCCCGCTTATGTCTACTGTTGGGAATTTTCAATTTCATGCAAGTTTTATTTATTTCGAAAGTAAAACTTGTGGTAGGCAACTTTCTTCCTCGTATGTAGTTTATGCATGCTTTTACTTGGTTTACGTCTCCCTCTGGATGCAATTGATTTGTCGCCGAGAATTATTATTTTGGTTTTTAGTAATTATTCACGCTATCACTAGGCGTATTTTATTATATGTAAACACTGCGTTATTAGTCTTGTACAAAGTGTTAGTGGTAGTCTTTTTAAACTAGAGTTGTTACTATTGGTTAGAACCTATGGAAAAATACGTGAGGACAGTGCGCAGACGTTTTCTAATGTCCAGAATCAAAAGTAATCTGAAAAATTTAGGCTCTTCTGACTGTGTCGGGGGCTCTCTTAACTGTATCTGTACGCTGCAACAAAAGTATATTAATAAGCATAACATACATATTACAGAATACCTGTACAAAGATTCAGGTAGGAATGATTTTGTTGAAGAAAATGAGTCAATGCTGTTTAATTTTGGAAAACCTATATATTGTATTGGATATATAACTATGATTTGGAGATAATCCAATTACCAACCCTCTTTTATGGAAATGAAGAAAATTTTTTATGGGCAAACAAATCGTTATGAGTACAACATTAAAAGTTACGTAATTTTATTTATCTTCGTTAACTTTCTTAAAATGTGATATGTTGAGGTGGAAGTCGTCACAGTGCGAAGGCATTGCATGTGAGCTGACTTTGGGGATGATTGTATTTTTTGAGTGATATTACATTTGGTAGATTGCGTACGGGATGAAGATTAACAAGAAGTATAATTGCAAGTTTTGTACTTCTTATCACATCAACGCACTTAAAAGCATGTGAGCTAAAATCATTATTGTGAAATGCGAGTCCAGAATCATCTTGACGTCTGAAAATCTTCATTTTCCAAACTTCTATTAAGAGTCACGAATTGTAGACCCCAGTTGTATTATAAAGAGACCCAAATTCTCTAAAATCACCGATTCCATGTTTAGAACATTAAAAGTGTTGATCGACAACAAAGACTCGGAAATTGTTGGTTGGTCCGCGTGTAGTGAATCAACTTTAACGATAGGTGCTCCTGCAGGATATATACGTAAGCCATTGTCATAATTACGTTTCTGTTAAGAGATCGGCAATTATTCGACAATTATTTTGGATACGTTGTGGCTAAAGGTTTTGGCCCACTTTAATAGTTCAGATGCAGACTTCTCACTTGCGCCGGGACTAAGTTCTAATCTCACATAAAGCATGTAGTCCATTTGCTATCAGCATCTATAATTATGTAGCTAATTGTTTACAATTTAAACTTAAAATAACTGTGTTGGCTTGTCGGGACATATCTTGGAAAGCTTTTTTTTTCAAACCTATAGGTAATCAATTTATTTTACCATCACCTGTCAACGCTTTTTGTTTATCAATTTTTACCTTTTACTTGCATTTAAATGATGCCGTTGATAAACAGCATCGATGTCAGTATTTCCATTTGTAGTTTGTACGTCAGTCAGCATTAACCTATCACATTCGTCATATAAGTTATTATCAGGTATTTTAAATGATAAACTAAATTCTCAGGGAAATATTTCTAAAATAAGTGAAGACTTAGGAATAATTTCCTCGGGGATGTTGTTTTGCATACAATCATTTTTGTAGATATCGTACTTCCGTTCCCTAGATATATTTTTGCAAAAACCCTCTCTAGAATACAGTTATTATATTATGGAGAACCTACTGATGTGAGATCTCACGCCTTGCTCACTGAATTGTGTAATTTTATTTTCCGTCTCGTATTTCCCTTGGTAGTCAACAATAACTAAACGTCCATCCATTCTTTTTTCGAATTGCAATGGTGGTAGCAAATGTTTCCGATGTAGTTAAAGTAGAAAGAAAAAAAATTTGACACACCTTCGTTTATTTCTAAAACTCTGGTAATCTACCCTTTACCCGTACGCGTGCGCCCCGTGAACACTATCTACGTTTCGACTGGAATTCCTAAAAGCATTTTGTGTTCATAATAATTTACTCTCCAACTTTCGATATTTGCCTTTCGCTTCTTGCTCCTAGGAATGAAAACCTCTGCGTACTTTCAATTAGATTTTTTTTAATCATTTTATGTGTCGCATTAGCTACAGAGTCATAATCATAAACTTCTAAATAATTTTCACTGATAGTTTTGTATTTTTACATTGTTCTGAAATAAGTATAAGACGTAGGTATGCACCATAACATAAGCATGAACCAGTAATTTTTTCGTAAGAAACAACACTTTCATCAAACATAGTTATTTAATTCTATCAGACTGGTTTGAGAACTAGGTAGCTTGGATTGCAGATCGCGCGGTTCAGTGAAATAACTGTTAAGTACAGTGTAACAAATTCAAATCTACCACATTTTCCAAAATAATCTGACAAGCCACTAAGTTTTCACAGAACGCATTATTACTTGTATTTTTTTGGCCATTACGTATAAGTGCTTATAAAAGCACTATTCAGTAAAGATAAGCACAACAATCCTAAATTTTCTTTGAATTATCACAGCATTAAATCTGAAGCACGACTAATGAACTTAGAATAACTTAGAATACCTTTTGGTAATTAATGCCTATTTATCTTTTTTCATTTTAACTTTAAACAACCAAGACAACATAATTTTTTTATCACAGAAAATTAAGCTACCATGGTTTGCTACCTAAAAGAACAATTCTAAGTTGGTAAAAAATAATAAAATTTCTTCAATAAGTGGAGATATTACAGTCTCGCTGAGATATCAACTTCTCTAACCACGTTCTGGATCTGGATGACCAATAACGCTTCGAATTAGTCTTCAATGCCTTCCTCATGCAAAATATAAAACTATATACACCTCACAACTTACATATACGTACATATTTAGGTATAAACGGTTATCTAATCAACATTTTTCACTGTCGCTAAATTAGCATATTAGCTCAATTTACGTTTGACGAAGAGTAACCGAAATCGGCTATGACGTTCGTGCCTGTGTGTGTGTGTGTGTGTGTGTCTATGTGCGCGCGTGTGTGCATACTTGTCCGTGGCTGTGTCTGTGTCTGTGTCTGTGTCTGTGTCTGTGGCTGTGTCCGTGTCCGTGTCCGTGTCCGTGTCCGTGTCCGTGTCCGTGTCCGTGTCCGTGTCCGTGTCCGTGTCCTGTCCGGTCCGTGTCCGTGTCCGTGTCCGTGTCCGTGGGTCCGGTCCGTGTCCGTGTCCGTCTCCGTGTCCGTGTCCGTGTCCGTGTCCGTGTCCGTGTCCGCGTCCGTGTCCGTGTCCGTGTCCGCGTCCACGTCCGCGTCCGCGTCCTTGTCCGCGTGCGCGTCCATGTCCGTGTCCGTGTCCGTGTCCGTCTCCGTGTCCGTGTCCATGAAGCTTGTCCTCAACGAAGTCCAACGCACAAATTAAACCTTGCTTGGAAATATTTTATTTAAAGAAAGTTATGTCACGGTAATTGTGAATATTTAGGGCCATTCCTGGACGGGCTGCGATTGTCGGTTGTCTTTCTAGGGGGTTGAAAACGGATTCTAGCACCATCCAAAGATAAAATATTGTTCAGGCGGTCTTTGGGTCCACTACTGAACGTATACGGTTTTCCAAACAGGCTACCTCGGGTTTCCTAGTGGAGGATAAAATTCAGGGTCGAATCCTTATAGTAGAAGATAAAACTTAATTAAATCGGGCGGACGGCGGTTGCGGTAAGCAGAGTCCCCTTGACAAACAAAATTCCTTCACCAATGATGGATAAAATGAATGATGCTTAATAAATAATAAACTCTATGAATTTATTTCAGTTTCACTGATTACTGTTTAATCAATACGGTGCTCGGTAGCAAAGCAACTTTTTACTTCTTGTCAAAATAAATTTAACTAAGTTGAATTATGTTAATTAATTTTTACTAACTACTCTTTACCTCATACTAGTTCACAAAATTTTCTTTACGTCTGTACTTTATACAGTGAGAACGAAAGATAATCATTTTGGGTAAAAGCACTTACCTATATTGAGTAAGACATTTAAAAATGGGGAACGGCTGGAAATTCTATAGTTTTAATAATGAGGCGACAGCGTACGGATTTGTTTTAATTGATATTAAAACAATGACTAAATTAATATTTCTTTAATCGTACGAAAATTATTATTTATGAAGTAACAGAACGATTGATATAAAATTCGGCCAGTTTCCGTTAACAAATGGTTATTTTCGTAACTAGTGCACATTTATTGGTGCGAGGCCGCTCTTTTTTAATCGAGACGTAGCCGAGGGATAAAATATAAAGCCGAGCACCAAAAATGTGACAGCGCACGTGTTTCGAACAAAATATTTTGTAATCGTTTACATAAAGTTATAAAAAAATTAAATTTTGAAATATTTGATGAAAATGTCAAATTAAATACATCAACAAAAAAATTTATATATTAAGTTATATACCACTTTTTTGTTTATGTATTAAAAATAATGATTACAATAAAACAGTTATTCTATTTAACGGTTTAATTAGTAATTAATAACACATATATCAACTCAAAATCACACAATTCCAGAAGCTGGTTACTGTTTGACACATCTGTCAACGGTTGGAATATTTTATTACAAATAGTTTATTATACACAATGGGGACGAGATACAATTCCTATTGTAGTTTGAGTTTGAGTGCTTTGGTTTGCATCTTTTGATTATTGCTTATCATAAATGATTTTATTCTGCATCGCTAAATGTGAACATTATACGTCTGCATCTGCGTCTGCGCCTGAGTTTGCGTCTGCGTCTGCGCCTGCGTCTGCGTCTGGGCCTGCCCTCAGTCTGTGTCTACGTCTGCGTATGCGTCTGAGTCTGCGTCTGCGTCTGCGTCTGCGTCTGCGTCTGGGTCTGCGTCTGCGTCTGCGTCTGCGTTTGCGTCTGCGTCTGATTCTACGTCCGTGAAGGGCGATACATACTGTTTACGTATTGGACACCAATTTACTAATGGGAATTACGCAATACCCACATAGGTTGCGAATCAATTGTATGTACACAGAACCAGTAATTTTATCTCCATGTAATCGTGAGTACGGCTATGCTATTTATATGGGGTTCACTTCGATTTATCTATGCTATTCTTGAATTGTACGCAGGGAGCGTCTAACGTACCTTAATTGTATTTGACCAATATTTATGAACTACTTTGGTGATCTATAAACCAAATCTTGGCTATTATATAAAACTGACTGATAAATGATATTTTCTAACTAGTGATCTGATTCCTAAATAAAGTAAATTGATATACTTTAAAACAATTTAAAAGAATTTGCATTCAGTGGTTACTTGGTGGGTAATTAAATAATCGTTTATTTGAAGTAAACCTTTTGGATTAGATTTATTAATTCCTTTGGGGGCTGCTGTGTTCAATTAATTTGATTGCTTAGCAATACCTTTGTATCGTATAGATTATGTGTGCTGATGATCATTTGTGTCAGGTTGTAATTGCTTTGTTATTGAATATTTATACTTGCATATGCATTTATGTATTGGTTATATGCCTTGTGTGGGAGATATGTTTTAGCCACTGAAAAATACTGCCCAGTTCCAGTATACCGAATTCATAAGGTAAGTTACAGCTAAGGCCTCTGTTCAAATAATTTTTTGTTTATAAAACTTTTATTTTTTAAAGGAATTACGTTTTGAAAGGGATACACGGCGTTTAATTTCTTCGAAATCCCCTCTAGTTACAATTTTCTCGTTATGCCCGCAGGTGTACTCTGCGGGAACCTTAATGTAATTTAATTGGGCTTTTTTCTTCCAGCTCAACTAGCGACATCTCCCTCCATATTTTGTTGCTCGGTTTCGAGTTTTGGGGGCAAACCTATATAAAAATTCATGGCGCCTTTTCTACTTGGGTAATTTGTACTTGCTATTTCTCTCTCAGGTCCTTATTGCTATTTACCCAGTGCCTCCATATTTGGCTGATCTCCAGAGTTGCTTACAAAGTTATCTCTGCCCGCTGGGGCATGTAAGAGTGTCTGTGTGGTCGTCTGCGTCTACGTCTGTGCCTGCGCCTGCGTGTGCATGTGCGTGTGCGTGTGCGTATGCGTGTGCATTTGTGTGAGTGTAGGTGAGACTGTGTGTATATGTGAGTCTGTGTGTGTGTGTACGTGCATGCGTGTGATTTCAATTTGATTACTACAGTTCTCTCTGAAATTGGTTTATTTGCTGTCGAAATAGGCCGTTCAACTCATCTGGTAATAGTGAAAATAGTATTGTAGTACTGTACCGTAACACAAATAAATGCGACATTGCGTGTGATGTATTGTAAATAATGCATCAACGATCTACAAAAACTTTATTTACAAGTATAGCATATACGAAATATGTATAAAAATTATTATTGTTAAAAAAACCTAAAACTGACTAGCACTTACTCTGACTGCTGACCAGTCAGTTTTTAGTTATGATCCTGGATTAAAATTATCACAGAATAAAATATATAATTACAGCACCTTCACATTTGAGCTTAAATTACTTTACAAGGAATTATATTGACTAACTGACAAAATATTTGGCGAGAGTGGTTGAATAATACTATCACTGTATCACCTCTTTGTTGATCAAAAAGGTTTTATTAACACATTTCTTCAGGTGCTTGAACAGAACCTTCATTGAGCAAATTGTAACTATCTCTTAAAATTCGGGATATCCTATTGGGTTGTTGACCAAATAAGTTGTGATTCGAGAGGTAACCACTATTTCTTTGAAGCGTTCTCACGCCAACTTCTATTGTTTGCTTTGTAAATACTATCGACTTGTACCCATTGATAAACACTCCTATGAGTATGCAACTTCCAGTGAATATAGAGCCATAAGTAAACAGTGGGCACGCTAAATCGGAAAAAGTTGTCGCCAAATAGACCCATCGTCTGATAGCTGGTGTAACCTCATCAATACCCTAGAAAAAACAGTGTATATGGAACATATTTCTATTTTAGCACTCTCCTACCTCTTCCAACCACATTATCGGAAATGTCATAGTAGGAAAGTTCGCAACAGGTACAATATTTTCAGCACTATCAACACGTAAATTAAGCTGAACTCGAATTTTACCTTCAAGTGGTATCCCTAATTTCTGTAAAATAATTTCGTAAAACAATACTAAAACTGAATTTTACCTACCGGCTGTATCTTGAAGTAATTCTCGTGTTTTTCCTTAATTGGTCGTAAACCTTCAATTGCGTCAAGTAAATGTGGATCGGCCATATAGAAGTGAGGGAATGATAAGTAAACGGGCGCATCTAAAAATTAATAATTAGTGTAATTAAGATAGTGAAGAATAAGTTACCATATTGACACGGGCTGATATTTTGCAAACCCCTTGGTGGGCAGTACTCTGTTCCAGGACAGTAGCATTTATTATTTGGTTCTTTTGACGCTGATTCGAATACATAATCTGGTGGAGTGTATAAATCAACGGATATACCTAATAAAAGTAATACATTTTAGAATATAGAAAACAGTACGCTCATTATTTAACCACTATCCAAAATCCAGGAAAGAAAGGAGAGCATGTTTGAAGGAAATTTTTTAAACGTAGAAACGTAAGGCTTTATAAATGGAATATACCATCATACCTAGTTAAATTGCCCTAATAGTTCAAAAACGCCTTAGAAATGCGAGGCATTGCCACAACTGAATTTTGATAGTAAACCTAAACTTGACTTTGAGTAGCGGTGATTGTTGCAATTGTTGCTATAATTGTTCTGTGATGTCATTCCAGGGCAAATTCATAGAGCACAGTGGAATATCTAAATATGGTTTGATAATAAACTAAACTTTTAATTTGGTGTCATATAATAGTGGATTCGCTTGTGGTATAAAAATACCTTAACCCTAAAGTCTAAAGGGTGTACAGAATATAAAGAGTAAAGAGTGTAACGAGTGTAAGGAGTGTAAAGAGTGTAAGGAGTGTAAGGAGTGTAAGGAGTGTAAGGAGTGTAAGGAGTGTAAGGAGTGTAAGGAGTGTAAGGAGTGTAAGGAGTGTAAGGAGTGTAAGGAGTGTAAGAAGTGTAAGGAGTGTAAGGAGTGTAAGGAGTGTAAGGAGCGTAAGGAGTGTAAGGAGTGTAAGGAGTGCAAGGAGTGTAAGGAGTTTAAATGGTGTAAGGAGGGTAAGGGGTGTAGTGAGCGTAAGGACTGTAAGGAGTGTAAGGAGAGGAAAGAGTGTAAGGGGTGCAAGGAGTGTAAGGACTGTAAGGAATGTAAGGAGTGTAAGGAGTGTAAGGAGTGTAAGGAGTGTAAGGAGTATGAGGAGTGTAAAGAGTGTAAGGACGGTATGAATTTGAGCGGTGCAAGCAGTGTAAGGAGTGTAGGAACTGCAAGGAACGTAAAGAGCGGAAGGAGTTTAAGTAGCATAAGGAGGGTAGGAAGTAATAAAAGAGTAAGGAATATTATCGTAAGAAGCGCATGCAGTGCATGAGGTGTAAGTGGAGTAAGGAGCGTAAGAAGTTTAAGGTATTGAAGTGTTGTGGAGTGTAAAAAATGTAAGTGGAATAGTAAGTGTACGGAATGTAAAGACTGGAAAGAAAATTACAAATGTCTATAGAGTCTAATGGGTCTTAACGGCCTGACTGTATAGACGGTCTAATAGGTCCAAAGGGTCTGAAGGATCTGCGTGGACTAAATAGTCTAACGGAACTAAAGTGTCTAGGAAAACCTAAAAGATTTAATGAGTTTAAAGGTCTAAACGATGTGCAGGATTTAAATGGTATAAATGTTTCAAAGATTTTAAAATGTCTGCAAGGTCTAATAAATTGAAAGGGTCTAAATGTTCTAAAGAATCTTAATTCTCAATACTCTAAGTGTTCCAATAGTTCCAAATAGTCTGATTGGTCTAAGTGAGTAAGTGTTTAATGGATTAGACGGTCTAATCGATCTAACTGGACTAAAACGTCTAAAGGGTATAAATAACATACAGGCCCAAAGGTTCTAAATGGTCTAATACATGCACAGGATCTAATCCAAATAATCAAGTGAAACGGAAGGATCGACAAAATTTGAAAGGTCTAAAGGTCTAATAGATTTATTCAAAAGGTTTTAAAACGATATGGTCTGACAAGTATAAAAGTTTTAACGGTTCTAACGGGTACAGTTTTCAAATGGTCTAAGGAGCACGAAGGATCTAAAATGTTTAAAAAGTTTAATAAGAAAGATGGTTTAAATGCTCAAGGGTTTAATAAGTCTAGAGGGTTTAAATGCCTAAGCGTCTATTAGGTCTAAAGGGTTTAAAGCGTCTAAGTTAACTAAAGGTATTCAAAGAACCAATGAGTGTAAAGTGTCTAAGTGATTAATGAGTCATAATAGTATAAAGGGCTTATGTTTTAAGTGCGTTTAAAGTTTAAAGCGATTATAAAAGTATTTAGATGGCAGTTTAAAGAATGCAAAGGATTTAGAGAAGTTAAAGGTCTACGGAGTCTAAATGTTCGGTAGAGAGTAAATGGTAAAACTGATCTAATAAAGCCAAGAACCTAAATGATCTAACAGGTTTAGAGAGTATAACGGGCGTAAAGTCGTTAGGGGTGTATATGGTTTAATGGATCTTTAGGAATCTAGAGTCTATAGCGTCTACACTACAAGGTTGAAGCGGTTTAGACAGTCTAAAAGTTCTAAGGAGTCTAATGTATCAAAAGCGTCAACAAGGTTTAAATGATTTAAAGACGTAATAAGTGTCATAGGTATAACAGGTCTACCAACTGTAACAATGTAGAGTCTATAAGATCTACACGAGCTAAACAATGTGAAGTGTCTAAAGAGTACTAAAATTCTAAACGGTTTAAAGACTGTAAAGGGCCTAAATGACCTAAAGGGTCTACGCATCTACAAGATGTCAAGTGATTTAAAAACCCAATTGGTATGAAGGTGACCTAAACAGTCTACAAACTCTAGGTATCTGAAAGTGTAAAAGGTCTAAAGGATTTAGACGTGTTATAAGTTCTAAAGGTTCTAAAGAGTCCAAATATCTTAAGGGTTTATAGGATAAAAAGGGTCAAAAACGTTTGAAGGGTCTAAAAGCTCTACACGATCTAAACATATTCAAAGACACAATCAGTATGAAGGATCTAAAGAATTTGTCATCCCTAATTTAAACTTAAACTTTAAACTTAAAAAGTCTATAGTTTAAGGAATCTAGTTGGAACAAAATGTCTAGAAGCTTTAGAGGGTCTAATAGATCTAAAGGGCCTGAAGGATTTAAAGGGATTAAAAGGCATAATCAATACAATAGGTCTAAAAGACCTACAAACTGTAGGTCTTTAAAGAATCTAAAAGATATACATAAGCTGAACATTATAAAGGCTTTAAAGGGTTTTAAGAGATTAGAAATCCCAATGGTTATAAAAGCAATCTACGGATATTACAAACTGTACGTATTTAAGGTGCCCAAAGGATGTAGACGTGTTAAAAGTTCTGAAGAGTCTAAAATGGGTAAAGTATAAAGGGTCTAAAGAATCAATCATCCCTACGTATCTAAAGAATCTCAAGAACTTAAAATGTCAACAGGGTTTAAAGAATCTAGATGGAATAAAAAGTTAAGACGCATTAAAGGGTATAAAAGTCTAAAGGATCGGACGGAATTAAAGGGATTAAAAGGCGTTATGAGTATAATACGTCTAAATAGTCTACAAACTGTAAGTCTTTAAAGTATCTAAAAGATCTACTTCAGCTAAACATTCTAAAGGGTTTGAAGGGTCTAAAGTCTCTAAACGGTCTAAAGCTCCTAAGGGTCTAACTGTCCTAAAGGGTCTAACGGGTCTAAAAGATCTTATGAGATTAAAAATCCCATTGGTTATAAAGGGGATCTATCTAAATAGTCTGAAAACTCTAAGTATTTAAAACTTTTAAAAAATTTACATAGTCTAATAGATTTAGAGGTGCTAAAAGTTCTAAACTGACTAAACAATATAAAACGTCTAAAACACCTAAAGGATCTAGAAGGTCTACACGATCTGACAACATTTAAAGACTCAATGACTACAAAAGGTGTAAAGAATCTATCACCCCTCTGTACATTGAACAGTTTATAGGGTAAAAAGATTATAGATGGGCTAAAATCCAAGAAGCTCTAAATGGTCTAAAAGCTGTCGAGAGTTTAGAGGGTACAATAGGGTCTAACGGTACTAAAGGGTCCAAGAGGACTAGGTTCAAAATAACTAAAGGATCTACACTGTTTAAAGGTTCAAAGGGTCTAAGGGGCCTGAAGCGATTAAATGATCTAAAGGTTTAAAGGGTAACTCATGGGTTTAAAGGTTTAAACAGCCTACAGTCTAAGTGATATAAAAGCTTTAAAATTTTCTAGGCTCTATAGGGTTTAAAGGTGTAAATTGCGTGAGTGACTAAAATGCGAAAATTCGTACGCCAAGAAACCCATATTATAATAACGTTCATTTTAACTTTGTTTCTATTATACTATATTATCCAAATGGTGTTCCAAAACTAACAATCTTTTTAAAAATGAGCTAGAAATTAAAGATCTAGACATCTTAATATGCTAACGAATCTAATACCTATATTTATGGCCGAGTATTATGACACTTTCCACATGCAAGCAGTTCATGTCAAAATTTCCCATCAAAATAATGGAGTTTAGCGAGTGTATTGGATCCGCGAGGGCTATTATCGCACGGACGAATAGGTATCAAAATGGATGTATTTCAAAGTAATGAAATTAAAACATTTAATTTGTTGATCTATGTTATAAACAGATGGTTGACCGAAATTCGCAGAGATATCATCACCGATAGGGCCTACAGATTCTACATCTCGCCGAATGTTGCATAACCATTTGGACATAAATAGACTAAACTTAATATTGGTTCCGTGCGTTCTCTATGTCTGCCAGAAAGTGCGACGTGCCTTTTACACGATAACACAGCTGTGCAAACAGCTGCAATTGCGGAAGTGGATCTGAGGGAGCTTGCTTTCCTATAACTGATCTTCCGCATTAAATCCGGATATTTTTCTCTCAGGTTATTATTTGTTTTCTATCTGTAATAATAATCACATGCTACGCACCTTTTGTAATTGTTAAAAATGGATTTTCTTGGTTCCTTTTCCAAGCCCAAATTAATGGCGTTGCCCTCGTAAACACGTTGAACAGATATGAACGCAACGTTAATTGTATGTCGTTTAAAAATCTTGAAAGCTAGGATTTCTAAAGCAAATTGAAGGGTTCAAACAGGATAAACGATTAGGGAAATTAAAGTTGCAAGGGGTTGAGAAGTAAAATAAGGTAGTAGAGAGTACCAGTTTGAAAGTATCTTAAGAAAAATCGCATCCTTTTAATAAAACGATTAGTTTCAATAATTTTTGTAATTTGGACACTTTAGATTTTATCAATACCTTGATAAATAGTCGGCTTTTTTGTTGCATCTAATTTTCGATAATACTTTAGTATTAAATTGATGAGAAATAATTTAGGAATTAATAATCTGATTAAAGCCCAAGAGCTTTAGCTCGAAGGCTTTAATCAAAGATTATTCATGCCAAAATTATGTCCACTTAAATTCTAAAATACTAGTTAAATTTAGCAACAACAAAAATAGTAGTCTTTATCAAGGTCGTGTTATATTTAGGAAGATTTCGTAGGAATACAAAATGAAGGTGACTTTTTGTCGAGTGCAATAGTCGCTGATATTTTTTACCGATTGGTCTGGATTTTAAAATTGATGACATTTCATTGGTTAATATCAAGCAAGGGAAATAATTGGTAAAATACATTTGCAATACAATAAAACATGCATTATAGTAGTTACAATGGAGCGACCTAATTCTGCGTTGGTTATATTTTTCTTTATCTTTATTTATTATTCCCATCCACTTTTTTACAGTGTATAATTTAACACATTCATGTCATAAATAACAATTAATCATCATTATCATAAAAAATAACGATGGTTAAAAAGTAATTAATTTACCTTGTTTTGTTGTTGGTCCCCGGTATTGCATAGGTAAGATTCTACATAAATCTTTATCATACACATTAACGAAATCTGATTTAGTTACATCACGCGGTGGAAAAAAAGAACCTTCACTGGCAACAATATCATTACAAGGCTGCTCAGACCAATACGGCAAATGATCTAATCCATTTAATTTATCAAGGAGACCAAATTTTTCCATGGTTATGCTACCCGTATTAATAGTATGAACTTCGGCTAAAGTACCATTTCGCTAAAATTTCATGATTGTTTATAATATAAACCAAATTTAACTGACCTTTATCAACAAGCCCATTTTATCCATAGGCCTTTTCGTTTTTGGATAAAAATGATGAGCAAGCCTTACAAGTGTATCATCATATCCGAAAACTAATTCATCCGCTGTCACTTCTACAAACGGTTGGTAATTGCCCATACTAAGAGCAAATGAAATTGTTTTCTGTATGAAGTATCCTAGTGAATTTGATAAGGATGCTAGTGTCTGCAATTATGAATTAGAGTTATTTTGGAGAATGCATTGACTTACCAGCATTGGTATGTTAGGTACTGTTAATCTTTCATTTTTATTTACTGATAATTCCGGAACAAACTGCAGTATTTTCTTGTGTTGGTACGATACAGTACCATTATCATGAAATTTGATATTGACTTTTTCCATGTTTTCTCTGTAAATAAAAGATGGATTAAAACCAAATGTAAGATAATGAAGGTTAATTTTTTGATGTAATTGTGCATAAAGAAATGATAGATTAAGGTCACAATAACCTTAATCGTTCAGGCTTATCTTCCTTTACGGTATAAGTTGTTTAACTACATTCCAGTGAGTGCAAGTGCATTTTCACTTGTTATATAATGACGGTTATTTATTTATATTAACCTACTTCCATTATTTAGCGAGAATTAATACATACCTTCTGGATTAGCTTTATTTACTTTTTTTTTGTAGTTATAGTTGATTGATTACAGGTTTGCCATGCACGACATTTTGTTTATAGCCCAAGACGGATACTAAATTTGATTTAATTTCCTGTGACATAATGCCTAGTTAAGCGTGACGAACTCTTAAGTAAACATTTAGTGTTTTAGTTATCCTAACGCGGATTTTAATGGAATTGCAACATTTTTAAACAATTTTGATTAATTACACTAAATAGAATTGAAGGCTGTGAATAATTAATTATAACTGAGAGAAGAATGAATAATTTTGATCGAATGCAAAAATTATGCAAGCGCTAAATATTTTCCGCTCATTTGCAAATGTGTGAGTAAACAAAGCTTTCACTCTAAAAGACATAGTCAATTATTTTTAATGACCAGACATTATCTGTTCTATTTAACTAACAGATGATGTTTATAACATGCAACTTCCTTCTGGTACCGAGGACTACATCAACTTTCATCTTGAGACATATTAATATAATGCAATATATTGACCTTATAATACTAAAAAAAAATCTTTAAGGTCGTTTATTTAATAACAAAACTTTCTTGTGTAGTTACGTAATGTCTGTGTCTGTTAAGTAAATAAATAAATCAATAAGTTA